>ML661896.1:12230947-12296058 GCA_007570785.1 Antilocapra americana
ACACACACACACACATACACACATACATACACACCATACACAAACACACACACACACACATACACATACATACACACACATACACACCATACACACACACACACACACACACACACACACCAGGTACACCCATAAATCTGTCACCAGGCTCCCTGCTGCCCCAGCCAGCCTGGGGCGCAAGCCACTTTGCCTAACATTCTGCAGGGCCCAGCTAGACACAGCTCGGCATGAGTCTGCATGTAGCTGTGTGCAGGCATGGCGCTCCCCGTGACTGTGACCCAGATCTAGATTGGATACATGTATCCTGCTTGTGAATGTGATGTGGACTGCTTTTGGCCTTATCCGCATACGTCACTGATTGTTTGCTCATGTCCTTTCAGTCAACAAGTATTCATGCCAGGGAGGGATTGTTCTAGGGGTTACTGCAGTGAATAGGTTCCTACATTTACGGAGCTGACTCTGTAGTGGGAGAAGATACAGTAAACAGCTAACCAGTACACATGATGATTTCAGACAGGGATATGTGCTATGAAGAAAACAAGAGCGATGGGGTGAGGGAGCTACTTTAGTTGGGAGGGCTTCTCTGAGAAGGTGACATTAGAACTGACACCCAAGTGATGAGGCACACCATGTGGGAAGTCTATTTCAGGCAGGAGGAACAGCACGTGCAAAGGCCCCGAGGCAGGCATGAGCAAAAGTGGGCCATGGGGAGGGGTGAACTGTGTCTCACACATTTGTGCAGACCTGTTACCCCAGGCAAGTGGTGGCAGCAACTCATGTGTGCACCGAGTCAGACACCTTCCTTAGAACATGCTGCAGGGTAAGAGTTGTGAGCTCTGGAGCCCCACAGAGCTGGATCTGAATCTTAGCTCCATTACTTCTTGACTGTCTGGCCCTGAGCAGGTCCCGTCCTATCTCTGAGCCTGATCCTTTGCCTCTAAGACAGGAAATGAAGACAAGAGGATTTTTGTGTAGGTTAGAGATAATGTAGCTTAGAGGTGTTCAAAAACCTAAGTGTTCATCAGATCACCAGGAGGCCAGGTTAGAATACAGACTGTTGGTCCTATCCCTAGAATTTCTGATTCAATAGGTCTGAGGTAGGGCTGGAATGTACATTTCTAAAAGGTATCTGGGTGATGTTGATGCTGCAGGTCCAGGGATCACACCTTGAAAACCACTGATACAGTGAGCATACAGTGAATGCTCAATAAGAGCTGATGTCTCCATGATCACATGATCAGCCTGTGTGTGCCCCTCAGGGGCTTGTGTCATAGGTGTGCTAGGACATTGCACTCTGTGGATCTATACACCATCTGCACAGACGCCTCCTGTGCAGTGCTCCACGTTTTCCACATACAAATGCCGAATCTGCCTCCATGGGGGTAGGCCTCCTTCAGTGTGATCTCGGCTAGAGCGGATCCATCCATTGGGCTGGGGGAAGAGACCACACAACACCCTCCCCTCTAGACATTCTGCTCAGCTGGTTTCTTCCCTCAGCTCAGAAGTTCTGGTTCAGGTCCTATCTCTGCATTTTACCAGCTGTGTGACTTCTCATTTCTTATTCTTGTTTCCAGTGATCACTCCCATTCATTGACCTCTTGTGTGGGCAGGTGCTGTTCTAAAGATTGTACATGGAGTCACACAATGAATCTTCACAATGTCCCTATGAAAAAGGCATCGCAATTAGCATGTCTTATAAATAAATGAACTGAGGCTCAGAAAGGTGAAGTGACTTACTCAAGATCCCAAATCCTGCCTGCCCCCCTGAGAAGGCAGTTGGGAGGTGCTAAGCTCAGGTTCGTGTCACTGTAGTCCCTTGATGCCAACATGAGACCAGGCCCAGTACTGAGAGCTAGGGTGCTGAGAAGGCAGAGCTGTCACCTTGAAGCTTGGTGAGGGAGTCTTTGCATACAACCATTTCCCTCAGGCTGCCTTCCTCTCACCAGCACTCCTCTCTCAAGAGAACTCAAGATCATAGACTTACAATCCGAAGCCAGGCATTTGGGGCCACTGGGCCCATGGAGAACTCATACAAGCTAAGAGTGTGAGCTTCTGTCTCTACCTCTCAGTCTGCCCACATATAGTATCGTGGAAGCCTCCCCACATGCATACAAAGAAAAGACACCATCCCACTTCCCATCCGAGACAGCTGAGATCAGAAGTGAAGCAACTTACCTGATGCCAAAGAGGTAGTGAGTAGCAAGGCTGGAGTGGTTTTTAAGTGAACTTCTTACTGAAGTGTATTATGCAAAAAAACATTCATGCAGAAAACATGCAGATCCATGGAATTTTCACAAACTCAACTCTCTCCAGGTAACCAAGCACCCAGATCAAGACACAAAACACAAGACATAGCTTGTTAGAAGCCCCCCTTACACTCCTTCCCAGCCTTACTCCCAGGGCTAAGACTAGGGTGAGGGAAGTGAAGTGCTTGGGGCACAAAATCTAAGGGGGTGATTATTCTAGGGTTTCATATATCCCAGGCACCTGACTTTCCTCACCTTTGTCCTGTCTCCCTCCACAGTTAATTGCTCCTATCACCACAGATTATCTGAGTATCTTTCAGCTTCATATAAACATTATCCTAAAGCACATGTTCTTTTGTACCTGGGTTCTTTCACTCATCAGTAAGAAGGGGAGTCAACCACGCCTTGGTGTGCACTGCGTTTCCCCATCCTAGAGGTGCAGTACCCTCTGTGTGATAGGATCACAATGCACACATTTATTCTCCTGCTGTTGGACACTTGTTTCCAAACACTGTGCAGAGCTGGGATTCTTCACATCCTGTTTCCTTCCTGGGTTCTGGTCATAGCTGGGAGACTTTGGGCAGGCTAACATTTCTCCACTTCCTGGGCTGTGGTGGACTCCCCTGTAACTAGGGGAAGTGAGCTAAGCCAGGAGTGTAAACTCATGTGGTCACAGGGCCCACCTAGACAGGTAATGTGAAGGAGCTGAAGCTGCCTGGATAGAGCTGGAGCAACCAGAGCACCAAGATGCCAGCCCTCATGGGTCCTAAGATTCTTACCTCTGCCCAGTAGGGGGGACAGTTGTTACATGTGCAAGTGGGGGACGTGGTGGGGCTCCTTGCCTACAGAGCATGAACCTCAGGTTACTGTGTGCACCCACGTGTGCAATCAGCTCAGTCTCGTGAACATATATGTACTCACTCACAGGGGACTGGCCATGTGTCTGGCAGCCCCCTATTTGCATGTCTGCTGGCTTGCACGGGTCTGGGCAGCAGATGCTGTGGGGAGGGGAGAGTCTTAGCTCACACATCCAAGCAACACCATGAGCTGTTGCTTCCAGCTTATCTTAAAATAGCAACAGCTGAAGAAACCAGGCCACACAGAGCCCTGGGGGAGGGATGAGTGGAAAGTGGCAGGGGAATGGCTCAGAGCCCCTGCTCAGCTCTGTCCCTGAGCTTCCATCTCCCTCCAGCCCAGAGGAGCCTCCAGGGTTATCTTGGGGTCCTCATAAGCACCCCCACCTACAGAGAGGACACAAAGAAGGACAAATGGATGATTATGTGTGCTATCTCCCCATCCCATCCAGTCTCATCAAGGGAAGCACAGGAGGCTGTCAGCTGCTGGGAGAGGGGTATGGGTGCCTGCAACCCCTGGACACCCCCAGCTTCAAGCCGTGATTGGAGGGATTTCACTGCTCCATCCCATTTCCAAGGAATTCCAAATAAACAATTAAAAATTCTGGTTGCACTGCCAACAAAACCCAACCTTCCCCCTATCAGCCAAAAATTTCCCAGGGTAGGAATCTCGGGGGCATGCTCAGCTGGCCTCAAAAGCCCTGTCTCTTCTCTTCCTGCAGCCAGAGGAAGTGGCCCAGGAAGCTGCTGAGGAGCCGCTGATCGAGCCCCTGATGGAGCCTGAAGGGGAGAGTTATGAGGAACAGCCCCAGGTGAGTGGTGGGGCTTTGGGCACCGCCAGCTGGGGTGGGAGGTTCCTGGCAGGATAAGTTTGGGCCAGTGAGTTTTTAAGCTCCCAGACCCCAGACCCCAGAGATGGCATCAGGGAGGGAGAACAGATGGAGCCTGTCGCTGGGTCTCAGGCATCCCTGCCCAGGAACATCCCAGCCGTCCCCAAATTCTAGGTCTCTCCCCTGCCCAGAGGGAGGGGCGTTCACTATTCCTCCTGGTGGGCCAAGGGTCTCGGGGGGCGGCCAGGCCACTTGGTCTCCAACCCCTTCCTCTTTTGCTCTTCTCCACTCTACCCCCATCCCTCTGATGCAGGAGGAGTATCAGGAGTATGAGCCAGAGGCGTAAGGGCCCAGGACGGCCCACCACCAGCAGCACAATCCCTTCCTGGTCCCCTGCCCCGCCCCCCAGAGCCAGGGCTGTCCATCTACTCTTTCCCTTCAAAACACGAGATCTTCCTTCGCTCCGAGGTTCCCCCTCGGAGCCCGTGTTTGAGTCCATCTGTCTGTCCTTCCCGCCCGCGTCCAACCCTGGGGCGTGGATAGGGCTGGGGCTGCGGCCAAGGCTGGGAGCCTCGCAGCACGTATGATGCCCCTTCCGCGTCCCATCCCGTCTGGTGCCTGCGCGGTTGTAGCATGTTTTATGTGTTTTTAAACGAACAGGAAAGCCACGGCTCCCCTCCACCCACCCCCCGATAGAGGCTCTCTGAAAGGCCTCCGGAACCCCCCTTCCAAAGCCCTCCAGCGCACTCCCACATCGACCCCCAAGAACCTTTTTTTCTTTTAAACCAAAACCAGGAGCCAGGCTGTGCCATGACCCCTCCCCCAGCCGACCCGGTCCGAGCGCGGGCGTCGTGTGTCGTGATTGTAGCATGGAGAGTTCCCCACCCTCCTGTGAGCGTGTTCCGGGAGGGCGGGCCCAGCCGCCCCCCTCCCCGCGTGTCCATGAATAAAGCCAATCTGTCTGTAGCAGGCGCCGCACGGGCAGGGCAGGGCAGGGCTGGGCTGGGCGCTCGATGGGGCGGCCGACAGACTTCGAGGTTACAGCCTGCCGCACTCCACTCTTTGGGGCCCGGCACTCTCAGCCCAGGTGTAAGACTGACCACCTCGGGCCTCAGCTCCTACCCTCCCCCATGGACGACCTGGACGGACGCGGTACTTGTGTGGGAACACACAGCTAGCTCCTGGGTGCCTCCCTCATGACAGGGACAGAGCCATTTCCCCAGTGTCCAGCATTTCCCAGGCATCCACCCCTCGCCCCCAGGCTGGGACATGCTGCTGGCAGGGAGGCGGCCTCTGGCGCCACCTACTGGACCATAAAGCACGTACTGGGCGTGCTGGGTGGAAGGAAGCCTAGTGCAGCCGAAGCGCAGGGCCCACAGTCTCACACCTCAAGGCACAGGCAGCACAGGAGCATCGATGGCTACGAGTGCACGGACTTGTGTGCACTTATGCTGGTCCTTGCGCGCCAACCCAAGTGTATGCACCGGACAGGCGCGCACCTGCACTTACGCGCGCAGCACGCTGGCCGACAAGTGCAGAACTGGGCGCGCACTCAGAGTTGCACCCGCACAGCGAAGCTCTGGGAAAACAGCAGCGTGATCACCGGAAGAAGCTGCTGACCCTAAACTTCCCCGCCCTCCAAAAACATTGACATGCACATTCCCCTGCGCACACTGGCCCGCTGCAGAAAAACTCATCCCGGGGGAGAGGAAATGGACAGTTGTTGCCCGCCAAAAGGCAGAGTTCAGGCAACCAGTGCTCTACGCTTCCCAGAAAAGCCTCGGAAAGTTTGCGACCTCGGCTGAGGTGAGCTAGGGTCTGCAGAAATCTGGGAAGCCGGCCCGGAACCTTGCGCAGATCGGTATCTGCACTGCTGCTGCTGCTAAGTCGCCTCAGTCGTGTCCGACTCTGTGCGACCCCATAGACAGCAGCCCACCAGGCTCCCCCGTCCCTGGGAGTCTCCGGGAAAGAATACTGGAGTGGGTTGCCATTTCCTTCTCCAATGCATGTATGCATGCTAAGTCGCTTCAGCCGTGTCCGACTCCGTGCGACCCTATGGACAGCAGCCCACCAGGCTCCTCTGTCCACGGGATTCTCTAAGCAAGAATACTGGAGTGGTTTGCCATTTCCTTCTCCAGGTATCTGCACTAGAGGGCCCCCAACACCGCCTCAGCGCTGGGAAGTAGGGGCAGAAAAGCCTCGGTGCTGCACAGAGGCCCCGCCCCCATCAGGGGGAAGGCACTGCTCTGATTGGTATAGAACACACCGCGCCCGCGTCGAGGTCCCGCCCCATCCAGGGGTAGGCCCCGCCCCCGCCGATGCGGCTCTCTCGCTCTCTTTGCAGCAGTAGCTTAACCTGGCTGAGACCCAGGCAACCAGCCCTGCCCTTGCGGAAGCCCAGCACCGCCTTGCCACGTTAGCCCCTAAACCTCGCCTGATCAAGACGCCACCCTTTCTCTGCCAAGTCCGACCTCCTTTCCGACTCAAACCTTGCTTCGCCCTTGCAGACCTAAGGGCTAGAAGAAGCTTGCTCTATTTAGTCAACCCCCAAGTGTTTAGGGCCCCCTCTTTCCCTGAGTTGTTGGGGGCGGTAGGGTGCAGAAGGCCTTGAACGCTGGGGGACACCAGGGTCACTTGAGTCACTTTGGCCTGCAGTGAAGGAGCCTTTACTTCCGGGAGTAGGAGGCCGCTGGCAGACGTGTGTGTAGGGAGAACAAACGGGGGTGGGTGTTGGGGGGTGGGGCCGTGGGGGGTCTCTAACTCTCTGACTCAACGTGCTACTACTAGGATGTCCAGATCATCTTTGTCTGAATTAAGACATTATTTGCAACCCACAATCCACAGGGACTGCAGATTCGTGGTCCTTAGGTTGAATTTGGCCTGTAGAGATGCTTAATTTGCTAGCACAGGGTTTAAATATTTCTCATTTGATTCCAGTTGGCGACAGTCCCTTTCCCTCCCTGTTGTGTTCCTCCCATCCACTTCACTCATTTTCATGAACTGCTTCGCCTCTAAGGAATTTGAGTTTGTCACCTCCTCGCCAGCTACCAGCACCTGATCCCCATTTTTAGATGCCAAAACCAGGTTCACCATCTGCTTATGAAGAGCTTTATTCCTCCTTCCTGGGTGCCAAGCCACGCACCTGGTTTTCTGAGCTCAATTTTCTGCTCAGAGACCAATGTTCTCATGTGTAGGGGTCACTTTAAATGCATTCCAGGCACAAACCCAGAAGCGTCAGCAGAAGATGCCAGCCCTGTGTCAGACCCAAGTCCTGACTGTGACTGCTTGTGTGGGAACACACAGCTAGCTCCTGGGTGCCTCCCTCATGACAGGGACAGAGCCATTTCCCCAGTGCCCAGCATTTCCCAGGCATCCAGCACTTGCCTCCATTCATTTCACTTGAAACCAACCTGAAGGATTCCTTGTTATTTGCCCTAATTTACAGTTGAGAGAATGGAGGCCAGAGAGGCAAAGCTACCCATCCTAGGTCACGTGACTGGGAAGTGACAGAGGCCACATTCAGCCCCAAGCCTGACTCCGAAGCCCTGTTTCTTTGGAATTTCCAAAAGGGACTTGCTCTGAGGGGAGACAAACAAAACCCACCAACAACAGGAAAATATGAAGCAGCAGAGTGGAGATAGCAGGGGCTTGTGCAGTTTCAGAGTGTGTGTGTGGTGGGGCTGAGCCGTGTATGCACACTTACATATAGATGCAGGTATATTTCTGTTCACACGTGAAAAAGGAGGTTGTCCACGTGTCGGGTGCCTTTAGTCATTCAACAGTGTGTGATGCTCACCTCTGGTCCTACAAATAAGGGGCTACAGGGAACAGCCCTAGGGTCACTGCTCCAGAAGAACTCATGTCCATGGATTAGTGAATACACGGATTGAGACAATTTGGGGTTTTATGAAGAACATAAAACAGAGCCAGGTGATAGAATGCGACAGTAAGGGTAATGACCAACATTCAATTGGGTGGATCAGCTTAGCTGTCTGAGAGGCTGAAACCTGAATGAACAGGAGGTGCCTGGAAAATCTGGGGAGAGCAAGCATTGCAGCACAGGAAGAGCCCACCTGTGTCTGCATGGACATGGAGTGTGAGGTCAGCAAGACTGAGCTCGGCCAGGCCTTTGAGATCTGGGAGTCCAGCCCCACCTTGCCTGATCCACACCTTCCAGTCCTTTGCCGGCTTCTTTCCTTCACCTGGACATCTGCCTGCCACTCTGCCTGTTGAAATCCTTCCTGCTGCTGAGCTTTCCCTACTCCTCCAACCATAATTAACTTCTCCTTGTCACCCCCATCTGGCTCACCTATGCACACAAAGACCCCCTCCTCACCTGCGTCAGCACTCTGCGGACCACGGCCAACTAGCTAACCTGAGACAACCGTCTCCCCTGATGAAGGGACAGCGGCTATTTCCCTGTGCCCCACCCTTCACCCATTTCCCTCCCCATCTCCCCGCCCCCATCTCTAGTAATACAGCTCCACTGCTTTCTCTGGAACTTTATTTTTGTTTTCTCCCTTCCCTATTTATAGCTCTCTCCCCTCCGAACCATCCCTGCATCCATCCTGTTGCCTAGAAACCAGCTCTGGGCTGAGGGTGGGGGAAGGCCAGGCTGAGACCAGGCTGGGGGAAGGAAGAGCTGTCACCCACTCCCCATCTCAGCACTGCCCACAGGTTCCCAGAAGCCCACCCACCCCTCTGCCCAGCACTCACAGACGTTTTTAAAAGATAAAACAAAATGTGGAAAACATCAGCCTTTGTGAAGTCCTTCATGGCTTCTAAAGGGCATGATGCACATGACTGCACTCATGCCTCTCAATACTCTGCCACACTGGAGGCCCAGACCCATGATGTCAGATGAGCAAACTAAGGCTTTGGAAAGCAAAGTTCCTATAGGTCAAGTCTTCTCAGTAGAAACTCTATGGTTCTTGGCTCTGCACTTGTCATTGTTCAGTTGCTCAGTTGTGTCTGACTCTTTGCGACTCCATAAGCTGCAGCAAGCCAGGCTTCCCTGTCCTTCACTGTCTTCCAGAGTTTGCTCAAACTCATGTCCATTGAGTTGGTGATGGACCTGGGAAGCTTAGGATATTGGCCTGAAACATGGAAAAGAAGATTTTAAAGCATAAATGATTCCATAATCTATTAATTGCAGAAGGGTAAAGAGAATAATTTTGTCATGATCCTCACACACCAAGCCACCAGGCATGTCTCCTCCATACACTCCGCATACCCCCTATCTTGCCATGCCCCTATGCTACTTCTGATGCCTCAACCACGGCCCCACCATGGCCCTGCCATGCCCCACATACTCATGCCCCCCCATGCCCAACTGCAGCTCAACTCCAGCCTTAATGCTTACCTTTCACAGGTTGGACCAAGAAGCCTAAAGTTTGGTTCCTGGCTCTGTCATTTTACCCACTGTGTGACCTTAGAGAGTTCACATAACCTCTCTGAGCTTCAGTCTCCTTAGCTCAAACCTAAGGATACTAATTTCCACTCCTAAGGAGGCTATTAGTCCACTCTAGAACTAATAAGAGAATTAAATGCAATACTGATGAGAAAGTGCTTTGAAAACTGTAGAATACTGTAACATGTGAGTAATCCATTAGAATAGTAAATATTGTCACCGTTGTTATTAAAGCCAAAATGCGGGACAAGGGAGCCCAAATGGGTCCTGGAATCAGAGAGGAAGCTCCATGCTTGTGTCCAGGCAAAAGGATCCTCTTTCTGGGAGAACAAGGGGCATGGGCAGGGGCTGCCTGAGTGCCTGTAAACCACTGAGGAGTAGAAGTGGGCACAGAGGCCTTCTTATGCCTGATTCCTCCTTCTCAAGTGCCCATGCTTCCTGTCCTCCACCCAAGGCCCATCTCTGCCTTCAAAATAGGCTCTCTGGGCAGAGTGGGGGAGAGGGCTGCCAAGGAGCAGCTGGGCCATGATTCAGCCTGAGTCACCCAGCCAAATCCCAGGGCCGCCCCCAGCTGGGCCGGGGCCTACAGCTGCTGGAGGAGGGGACCTTTGTGGGCAGCAAGCTGTGCTCATAGGTGTCTGGGCCAGGGGTTCTCCCTTCGTCCTTCCTTGAGGACGTCCTTCTGTGCTGTGAGGGGTTGGGAGGAGGTCAGAGAGAGGAAGAGGAAGACGACCCCATGGGCATCTATGCCTGCACTAACCAAGGAGGTAGGGTTTGTGTGTGTGTGTATGTGTGTGTGCGCACACACACGCACCTGTGCACATATGCGTGTTGCATGTCTATCTGACTAAATGAAGAAAGTCTCATAGTGTGGGCAGGATTTTGGCTCCTAACTTTGTCAATTCCTAACTTTGTGACCCTGGCAAGTTACCTAACCTCTCTGAACTTCTGTTTCCTCAGCTATGAGATGGGAATAGCAATAATATCAATCTCAGATGGTTTTTCTTAAGGCTTAAATATAATAAGCTGATGACTGTAAAGCACTTAGGCAGTCAGTAAATTGTACACCACCACGTCATCACCTGCAGGATTCTGGGTTAACCCCCCTGCATCTATGAGGACCAACACATATGTGAATGTTTGTACCCAGTGTTGTGTCCATAAAAGCCTGGAGGAAGGTAGCTAGGTGAGTGTTTCTTGAAGGAGAGGGTGCATGTCTGTTAAGTGTGCCTCTCTGAAGAAAAGAGAGCTTTCTAGGAAGTTGTGTTTATAGAGTATTGCCTGCTGTGTGATCCTGTCCCCCTCCCCCACCTCTCTCCTCTTCCATCTCTCTCTCTGTTTCCATCCCCCCCCACCCCCACCACACACACACACACACACTTCCCTAGAGGCTATGATTTGCTAAAATTTGGCCTACATCAGGACCAGTGTCCAGAAAGGGGTACGGAACCATGGGTACTATTGTATTAGAAATCCAAGACCTCCTCAAAAGCCTTTAGCCTCTAGCAAAACTGGAATGGGGGCAGATCCCAAGGCTGGTGTGCCTGGGTGTGGAAGCAGGACTGTGCGTGATGGAGTGGATACAAACATGATCCAAACATGAGAGGTGCATGTGTGTGTGTGTGTGTGTGTGTGTGTGTGTGTGCGCGCGCACAGGGGTGGTATCGGGGTGGGGGGTGGCTGCTGCCCATGCTCTGGTACAGTCTGCTTGTCTCCATGGCGCCTGTTGCCACACACGCTTGCTTTTCAGAAAGTCACTGGGATTGTTTATTCCACCCCCGGCCTGGGCGCCAGCCAAAGAACTGCAGGCACTTGTTTATCTTCTGGTGTGCGTGAGTGTGTGTGGCTTCCCAGAGGCAGGCCAACCCAAGATTCACATACACACACATTCACATGGGTGTGGGTGACCATGCTGGTTGTCACAGGATGAACCTGAACCCCACGACAAGCCACAATCCGGGCCCAAGCAGACTCTCCGCATGGGGACAAGGATGACCCTCAGTAGCTCCAGGCAGACACACCACCAATTTAGCAACCCCTAAAGCTCCGGGGAAGTGGGAGACTGGTTGCCCTGGCTATAATCCTATGCTCTGCCTCCATCCATGAAACTAATCACCACACATTGATTGGCCAGGACAGGGTCACTGCCCACCCCTAAAGATGGCAGTGAGCCCCACCCTAGTCCACCACATGGACTGGAGTGGATCCCCAAGGAAACAGAGATGTTGTGGTCAGATAAGGGTACAGAGGGCTGGGCTTGCCATACCCTGGCATCCACCAGGAGTATTACACTATGCTCGGTGCTTGAGGATTTTTTCCTCCCTTCATCCTCCTCAGAGCTCTGAGAATTACAAATGATGAAGCTGAGGCCTAGAGAGATCTCAATTAGGCCACACAGCTAGTAACTGGCAGGATCTGAATCTACACTGCTTACATCCATGTTCTTTTTGACCTTCCACTCTACCTTGGCGAGTGTTTTGTTCTGTTGTCTGGAAATTTTCATTTTTAAACATGTATTTATCAACAAGTCCTCATGGAACAAGAGTTGTTGGAGAGTGGCAAAGGGCACAGATGGAAAGAGGCCCCAACCGTGCCCATGTAGCAGACAAGGCCAGAGCTCTGTCCACATCTCCTCTGGTGATTTTACTATCTCTGTGCCCACCAGTCAGACTCCCAACAGCCAGGTTATTGTTCAGTCCCTAAATTGTGTCTTACTCTTTGCAACCCCATGGACTTCAGCTTGCTAGGCTTCCCTGACCTTCACTATCTCCCAGAGTTTGCTCAAATTTATGTGCACTGAATTGCTGATGCTATCGAACCATTTCATCCTCTGCTGCCCCCTTCTTTTGCCTTCTGATGCTTTCCCAGCATCAGGATCTTTTCCAGTGAGTTGGTTCTTTGCATCAGGTGGCCAAATTATTGGAGCTTCAGCTTCTGCATCAGTCCTTCCAATGAATATTCAGGGTTGATTTCTTTTAGGATTGACTGGTTTGATCTCCTTGCAGTCCAAGGGGCTCTCAAGAGTCTTTCCCAACACCACAATTCGAAATCATCAATTCTTTGGCACTCAACCTTCTTTATGGTCCAACTCTCACATCCATACATTATTACTGGAAAAATCATAGCTTTGACTATATGGCTCTTTGTCAGCAAAGTTATGTCTCTGTTTTTTAATACACTATATAAGTTTGTCATAGCTTTCCTTCCAAGAAGCAAACATCTTTTAATTTTGTGGCTGCAGTCGCTGTCCACAGTGATCTTGGAGCCCAAGAAAATAAAATCTTTCACTGTTTCCATTGTTGCCCCATCTATTTGCCATGAAGTGATGGGACCAGATACCATGATCTTAGTTTTTTGAATGTTGAATTTTAAGCCACCTTTTTCACTCTCCTCTTTCACCCTCCTCAAGAGGCTCTTTGGTTCCTCTTCACTTTCTGCCATTAGAATGGCTTTGTCTATCTGAGATTATTGATATTTCTCCCGGCCATCTTGATTCCAGCTTGTGATTCATTCAGGCCAGCAGTTCACATGATGTACTCTGCATATAAGTTAAATAAGCAGGGTGACAATATACAGCCTTGACGTATTCCTTTCCCAATTTGGAACCAGTCCATTGTTCCATGTCTGATTCTAACAGTTGCTTCTTGACCTGCATACAGGTTTCTCAGGAGGCAGGTAAGGTGGTCTGGTATTCCCATCTCTTTCAGAATTTTCCACAGTTTATTGTGATCTACAGAGTCAAAGGCTCTAGCGTAATCAACAAAGCAGAAGTAGATGTTTTTCTGCATCTTTGTCAAAGAATTGTATCAGGCTGTGGAAACAACTTTCTCTACCTGCACTGTGGGCTAGAAGTGCCTGGGAATTAACACAGAGCCCATGGGCTGGCTCTTCCCCAATGTCTGCCAGATACTGAGATATAAATACACAAGCTCCCTTGCTCTTGACCTAGGGGATTCTAGATGTGCACTTACCCCATTTCTCAAGACTTCGTACAGGATGAATTCTCAGTCACCCACCGTGGTAGCTGGCCTGATAACCACCTCTCATTGGATGCCTTCTCTCTCTAGGTCACCTTCCCACTCACTTGCTGGTGTCCCTGCACTTCCCAAATAAACCATATTTCCTCAAGCTTCATTTCAGGTTCTGTGAGCCACCCAAGGGTGCTGGATCCCATCCTATCCTTCCATACTGTGCAGCTGGACCCAGCCATTATGATCTCCTTTCTTGGCATCTCCTTTTCCCTCTTTACTGCTCCACCCCGCATCAGGACTTAGATACTTCCAGTGCCCTGGAGAGACTATCAAATCTCCTTTCTTGCTCTAAATTCAAACTTTAGAGACTCATCTACTTGTCCTCTCCACTTCTTTGGTTCCATTAATTCATCAGCTCCTGCCCCATCTCCCCAGTCTGGCTTCTACTCCTACCACTCCACTGACTGTGCTTTCATCACATTTCCATTGTCTTTTTTTCAAGTCCCAAGCGTATCTCTCAGGCTGTATCTTGTCTTCCTGATGCAACTGACCCTGACCTCCTTCTAGAATGTTCTTTCCCCTTGGCTTCTGAGACATCACACTCTCCTGGATTTCTTCTGGGTTTTCTCATACTACTCTCTCTCATTCTTTGCAGCCTCCACTCCCCTTAATGTTGGTGTTCCTCAAGGTGGGCCTAGGGTAACTTGTCTCACCTTATTTGGTCTATACTCTCCCCTCATGTCCCAACACACCTCTCATGACTTCCATCATCAGCTCCCTGCCCTGTCTCCAGCCTTGGCTACTTCAGAGCTCAGTTTTGGACTCAGATTTCTCCGTGTAGCTGTTTCACAAGGCCCTTCTTTCCCCAGGGTTTATCAGATTTTCCATCCATTTAGCTTCCCAAGGCAAGCCCTCAGAGAGGCAGTAGAATCCTCTCGCACTCGCATTCACCACATGACCAAGACCTGTTGACTTTACCCCCTAAATAGTTATCAAATCTGGCCCCAACTCTCCATTCCAATGGTTCAGGCATCATTACCTCTCACCTGCTACAGCCTCCTCATTCATGCCCTGATCCTGCTATCATCTACACTCTCCCTGCCCCCTCCCCCCCGGGGGGGGGCGGCTGCTACTGCTGCTAAGTCACTTCAGTCGTGTCCGACTCGGTGCGACCCCATAGACAGCTGCCCACCAGGCTCCCCTGTCCCTGGGATTCTCCAGGCAAGAATATTGGGGTGAGTTGCCATTTCCTTCTCCAATGCATGAAAGTGAAAAGTGAAAGTGAAGTCGTTCAGTCGCACCGGACTCCTAGAGACCCCATGAACTGCAGCCTACCAGGCTCCTTTGTCCAAGGGATTCTCCAGGCAAGAGTGCTGGAGTGGATTGCCACTGCCTTCTCCACCGCGGGGGTTGGGGCGGGAAGGGGGGAGTGCTTTTTAGATCACAGCCACGTTCCTGCTACATCTCATGTCTTGTGTACCTACCCAAAGTTTGGTGTATTCACGTGTATCATGGGGCCAAAGAAGTACACCTTGAGGGGCTGCAGGGAAAATAAAATGAAACGATGAGTGTAGGATAGAGTTTGTAAACTGTGAAGCGAAATGCTTTTGTGGTAAATGAAATGAGCAATTTTCAGGGCTAAAGACGCTGGTTCCTTGGTGCTGTCCGTGGTGCTGAAAGTTGGATGGGCAATCCCCATTTTCTGCTTCCCTGAGATGCTGGCTGAAGACGTTAGTCCGATAGGTTTTTGTGTGTGTGTACCATCTAGATTTTTAAAAATTCTTTTTCTTTTAACGATCACAGTACTTGTGGCTCAGCAGGTAAGCCAGAGGAATAGAAAGTAAAGGTGAAGCCTAAAGTTTCAGGAGTTAGCTTCATTACTAACAAACGAGTGACCTGTCACCAGTATCTGTTTTCTTATCTGATAAACCGGATATAATACATTCACATGAACCTGCTTATAAGTGATTGGAAGTGGGAATTAGACGAAACCTGAAAACAAGGTAACGTTACTGGTTACTTTTACGGGCTTTACCATAAAAACACTGCCCCTAAATAAGCATATTAACGTTAGTTGCTACCATTTTTAGTAGGTGGTTTTACAGTACGAGTGAGAGGGTTTTATCACCTTTTGGCAATTACTTATTTTTTCCCCTCTGGGGAATCAAAGGGAAGGGGATTATTTCTCTGCTGAGCAACGTTGAGGTGGGGTGGGCAGCAAGTCCTCCTGTCCTTGGCAATTCAAATTCAGCTAAAAGCCTCTGAACACCTACTTCAGGCTCCTTCATCCTTTCAAGACTACTCACTGTAAGGTGATTCATGTTAGTCCCATCTTACAGATGGAGAAATTGAGACTCTGTAAGGTAAAATGATTTGCTGGAGGGTGGAGGAGAACCCGGCTTGCACAGACTAGGTGGGCGGGCACCCCGGCTACGGAGGACGGTAGCGGGGAAATCGAGGGCTCTCTCCCTCCTCCCGCAACCAGGCAGGTCCCTCCACTCCCGGCAGCGTGGGTGGCGGCGAGACAAAGGGGACGGGGGCGGGGCGAGGTGGGGGTGTGGGAGAAGGCCGGAAGTGCGGCCAAGGCGGAGGCGGGAAATTCCGCGCAGGGGCAGCTCGGACATAGCGCAGACCTGGGTCTCTATTCAGAGGCCGAGTATCCTTGGACAAGTGGGCCCCCCTCCCTGGGCCCCAGTTTTCTCCTCGGTGAAACGAGCAGAGGGCGTTCGCGGGGCTGGATTGAGTGCAATCTGAGTGACAGCGCGCCCCGCCCTCAATAGGCGCGCAGCAAATAGGCAGCCTCTCCGCCCCTCGGTCTCCAGTCTGTGAAACGCTAACCGGGTCGAGGAGGGCGGGAAACCCAGGAGCCTAGCGGTCTCAGTGAGGGGCTGCGGGCGAGGGGCGCCCCTCCCTCCTTTGGGCCCCTGCTTCCTTGCCGGCACCGCCCCCTCCCGGGTTCTGAGGCCGCCAGTCGGCTAGCGCGCATGCCCGGGGCGGGGCGCGGGGTGGGAGCGCGGGGCTGGCGCGGGGGACGGCTGCACCGAGCCCGCGGGTCCGCCCGCCAGCCCGGCCGGAGGCAGCCGAGGCAGCTCGGGCAGCGGCGGTGGCGGTGGCGGGAGCCGGAGCGCAGAGCGCCGAGGAGACGGAACGGCGACAGAGCCCGGTAAGCGCCGCTCCTGCATCTGCTGCTCGCTCCAAACGGGCGGTGTCGACCCCCTTCTGCAGCTCGCGGCAGCCCCCGAGCCGCTGTCCAGGGTCCTCGAACCTCCTGGGTGGCGGGATTTGGGCACAGCGCGCAGCGTGTGTCTGGCGTGCGCCTGGGTGAAGGTACCCGCGCTACTGGGGCGGCGGGTGTCCATTTCCAGGTTCCTCTCTGGGGCGGGGCGGGGGCGGGTCCGCAGTCCTGGCCGCGCACCCGAGGGGCCCTGCGGGCCAGCCCGCCCTGTGTGTAAGACCCCTGCCCGGCGCCTGGCCTCGCCTCTGACTGCCGCTTTGTTTGGCACCGTGGTGCGGGAGGGGGCGCTTCCCGCCACCGCGGGGAGGGGGACCGCCCGCGTTGATTCATTTTCCCCATGGAGCGAGCTCGGCGATCGAGTGGCTCTGTTGGCACCATCAAGCACACTCGCTGTCGCACGCTTGGTGTGGCACACACTCTGGGGGTCCACCGCATATACTGTCACACGCTCACCAGTCGAGGCCACAGGTCTACACACACTATGGTCCTTGATCATTCCATCAGACTCATACACATGGCCACCTGTGCACCCACCCAGTACATCTTTGCGTACACACCCAGGCATTGCTACGCATTCACATCAGCCATTGCCTATCATAGCACACACTCAGTCGGCAGTAGTCCCCATCACAACACACTCGCAGCCACCCTGCTCTGGCCTGCTTGTGCCTGTTCATACCTGCACATCATGGTGTCTCTCATGTACCCCCAGACCCTGGAGTAGGTGTGTCACTCACTCTGTGACACACTATTAGCTTGCTCTCCACCCCTTGACTCCTGCATGTCCACTCTTGCCCTCCTGTGAGTGGATGGACAGCTGCCCTGAAGGCTCTTTCTGAAAGGAAGACTGGATATCATCTTTTGCTGGACTCCTTCTCCTATGCAGCCTCAGGCAGGACGCTTTACTGCTCTGAGGGTTGTAGAAGACAAGGGGATGAGAGGGGGAGGTACAGCACACCTAGACTGTCACATACACGCACACACACACACACCTGCGGAAGTACCACAAGCCTTTGTCAATCTTATCGCCATGGGGAGAGGTGATCGCAGGTGCTTGGCAGCCCTGGCTCCAACTCAGGAAGAAATTCTAAAGGGGAAGTAACAGGCTGGCCAGGTCTCTGGGCCTGGGTGAGCAGTCACAGGGGCTTATCTGCCTGGGAGCAGGGCACAACAACTCGTGTGCCCATACCGGCCAGCTCTCCCATGAGTGAGGCTCTGGGGCCAGGTGGCATGCATGTGCGTACCCACAGGGTCCAAATGGGCACCAGGAGACACAAACACATAGGGCACTCTGCACATACGACTGCACATGTGCACACTGAGTTCTTGAGCAAAATACAGGAGCCAGACTCTGGCTCCCCAGGCTGGCCTAAGCTGGCGCAGATGTCGACAAGCCATCTACGTGCTCCGCTACACGCCGGGCGAGCCAGCCCACACAACTGGGGGTCATTTCAACCTTTTACCTCCATCGGGAGGCAGAAGTGTGCAGGATCATCTGCCCAAAGGGTGTGCCCACAAGTGGGTTCTCATACAGAAGACACTCTTGCTTCCTCTCCTAGATACCTCCTTGTGCTGTTGCCTGTTAGATCCAGGGGACTGGGAGGACCCTTGGCATGACCCTGAAGAGAATAAAGGGGTTTTAAGAGCCATGTATCAGTGTCCAAGATCTTGGCTGATACGAGCAGGAAGAACCAGGGTTTGGATTCAGAAAAAACAGGCTTTGAATCAGAGCCCCACCCTCTCCCAGCTATGTGCCCTTGGTCAAGCCTTTTCTGCCTCTGACCTCAGCATCCTCATCTGTGAAATGGGATGATAATGCCCCCCTCGTGAGACTGTTGTGGAGTCCAGATGCAAAAACAAGCCTGAGAATGCTGGGCCCAGGGCTGAGCACACAGTGGGAGAGTGATGGAGCTGGGTCCAGTGGGAGATGGGAGGCGAGAATGTGAGACCCCAGGCATGGGTTGCCTTTTGGAGAAGTGACTAGAGAATATCAAGGCTTTCTTGGGAGCTGGGTAAAGCCTAGCAGAACTGCAAGCAGCAGAGCCTCTAGGAATGGTATCTTGGCAGGTCGTAAACCCAGGGCTCAGCCAGTTCTACTAGATATAACTACATCCTCTCCCCATTTGTGGCTTCCTAGGTGATGCTAGTAGTAAAGAATCCACTTGCTAATGCAGGAGATGTAAGAGACATGGGTTCAGTTCCTGGGTCAGGAAGATCCCCTGGAGAAGGGCATGGCAACCCACCCCAGCATTCTTGCCTGGAGAATTCCACTGACAGAAGAGCCTGGCAGTCTACAGTCCATAGGATTGCAAAGAATCGGACATGACTGAAGCGACTTAGCGTGCATGCATCTCCCCCATTTGAAAGACTGGGAAACTGAGTTTCAGAGTGTGGAGAAACTCACCCAAAGTCATGTAACAAGTCAATGACTAGGCTAGGGCTTGACCCCACATCTTTGTAACTACGTGGCCAGGCTCTTTGTCCCAACTTGGACCTTATCCCACATCAGAGAATTGTGGGCTGAGAACTAAGAAGGTAGCCTCTTATGGAACTTTTGGAAGGTGCATGTTGCCAGCTTGGCCATGCCTGCCCCTTCAAACCTCAGTTTCCTTTTCTGGAAAATAAGACCAGAGCATCTGCCCAGAAGGTGTACAGGATTTGCACATAATAAGATTTGTAAGAACTTCTTGTGTGCAAGGTCACCTCGCACCTTCTTGGCATCTAGGTCAAGAGTCAGAACTCAGGTGGCTACAGACCAGGTGGATAACACCCACGAGGGGCTGCTATAAGAAAAATGATGGTGCAAATCAGTGATCGATGGCAGCAGGCAGCCAACCTCAGTGCCCAGGACACCACTGGGAGGAGTAGAGATGGTGGCTAATGGGATCCATCTAAGGAGGCAGCCACTGCTCACTGCTGCTGTGAAGGAAGCACACTCAGACTGCCAAATCTTACTTTTCCAAGTGGAACTAGAAATCTGATTTTCACATGAACTCTTCTAGTTTTTAAATGTTGATCAGTAACTTTAAAAAAAAAACTTTGAAGCACTCCAAGTGAATCAGGCATGTCCAAGGGCGAGGTTTTGCCAGTTTGTGCTGTATTCCTGGCCCTCCCTCCACTGCCCCCTCCTGGGAGCACAGCTGGGCTCTGACAGACTGAGTAGATAAAAACAGGCCTGGCATGTACACAGCCCAGCCCTAAAGTAGCAGGGACGTGCACACCCTTCATCTTCTTTAATTCTCCCTGCAGCCCTGGGGGAGCAGGGGGTAGGTTTGTTAGGGTTCCCAGTGAGGAGAAGGCACTTGCCTAAGGTCATAGAGCTGATAAAAAATCAGGAAGCTGGTAAGCTGAGGAGCTGTCCTGACTTTGGGCCCATGCCTCACCTGGGGGAGGGAGCCTGTAGGAGGTGCTGGTATGAGAGGACCCCGGGGCTGGGCTACCAGGGGTGAAAAGAAGGTTGGTGAGGACTCAGAGCACACCTCCTATAGGCCTTGGCAACTCCTTCCAGTTCTAGCCCAAGCTCCCTATTTTGTTGTTGTTGTTTAGTCGCTAAGTCATTTTCGACTCTTTTGGGACCCCCATAGACTATAGCCCACCAGGCTCCTCTGACAATGGGATTTCCCAGGCAAGAATTCTGGAATGAGTTGCCATTTCCTTCTCCAGGGGATCTTCCCTGGGATACAACCCAGAGATCGAACCACTTCTCCTGCATTGGCAGGCAGATTCTTTACCACTGAGCCACCTGGGAAGCCCCAAGCTTCCCATACACCTGCTGTTTTTATGCTGATGAAAACCAGATCCAAAGAATTCCAGCAGACCTCTCCTGTGTTTCAAACCTGTCTCCCAGAAGCTTCCTGGATATCTCCCCAATAAGGCCTGCAGACACCCCAGTTAAACTTCCCAAAACCCAGTTCCCCACCATCCTCTGCAAGACTGCTTCTCCTCCCATCCCCCCATCTTGTTGAAATCCTTGCCCCCAAGTCCCATAAGCCCAAAGCTTAGGGGAACTAGTGGTGAACAATAGCAGCTGAATCCCCATCCAGGCACCTGAGGGCTAGATAGGGATCCAGAGGTGTAAAGGGCTGTAGGTAGAATGACAAGAGTCTGGTCAGGAGTAGAACAAGAGGCCACGGGAACCCTGAGGAAGGTGGTAGACAAAGAAGGGTCATTGGAGGAGGCGGCGTTTAAACTGAGGACTGAAGGCTTAATAAGAGCCAAGTGGGAAAGTTGTAGAGGCCAAGATGGGAGAGAATGTGAACCCCTGGTTGAACCCAAAGCAGGTGTGTGTGTGTGTGTGTGTGTGTGTGTGTGTGTGTGTGTGTGTGTGTGTGTGTGTGTACATGCTTTGGGGGATGGAGTGCATAATCAAAGATACAGCCCACCAAGTGAGTAAATACACAGGGGCTTAGAAGCACATTGAAGAGTTGGTCTTGACCCTAAAGATAACACAAAGTCATTAAAAGTTTCTTTTTTCTTGTTTTTTTTTTAAAAAAATAATATGTACACACATAATCAAAATTCAAGCATTGCAAAGCAGCATTAATAAAACGGTTTCTTCCACCTCCAGATATCTCTGGACTCGCTTCCCAAAGGCAATCACTGCTAAAAGTTTCATGGGTTTCCTTCCAGAAATTTTCTCTTTATAAATAAACCTACAGATGTGTACCTATCCTTTTCCTTGCCTACACTAACAGGAACCCACTAGCCATGCTGTCCCCTGGTTTTTTTCCTTAACTTACCTTGAGAATCTTTCCTCATCAGTCCACCCATTCTAACAGCTGTGGGGGCTGGAGGGTTTCCCATATGTTTGTCCCACATTTTACAAACCCATTTCCTGGTTTTCTTCTCATTACCAGCCATGTTCTCATGCACCATTAGTCTGATATTGATAAATGTCCTTCCAAAAAGATTGCAGCCAATTTATTTCCCCTAAAAAAGCAAGGAGGGCTTTGAGCCAAGAATGGCATGGTGGGACCAACATCACAGAAAAGGCATTCAGTCATTTATTTAACAAACATGTATTGGAAACCACTTGCTTACAATGTGCCAGTCATTGTTCTCAACCTTGAGACTACATCAGTTAACATGGCAAAGTCCCCACACTCCTGGAGCTGACATTCTCATGGGAGAGACACATCATGAGCAATAAACAAGCATATGCAATTTGAGGATGAAGACAGGTACCAGAAAGAAAAATGGCAAGGGGGAAGGAGAGCATCAGCCAGTGTTGGGAAGGAGGCTACTTTATACTGGATGTGTCAGGGAAAGCTTCAGGGAGATGCAGATGTTGGGAGCGAAAGCATTTCAGGCTGAGAGGAGACAGCCAGTGCAAAGGCTCCAAGATAGTGGGTTTTCAGGGACCAACAGGGCAGACAGGTCGCTGAAGCAGGGTAATCATGGGAGAGCAGTAGAAGACAAGACCAAGAGCTATGACAGCCCGAAACTGCAGGAACTTGTGGGTTATAGTGAGGCATTTCCCTGGTGACTCAGTTGCTAAAGAATCTGCCTGTAATTCAGGAGACCCAGATTCGATCCCTAGGTTGGGAAGATCCCCTGGAGAAGGGAATGGCTACCCACGCCAGTATTCTTGCATAGAGAATTCCATGGACAGAAGAGCCTGGCAGGCTACAGTCCATGGGGTCGCAAAGAGTTGGACACAGCTGAGTGACTAACACTTTTATGTTGCATGAAATGGGGAGACACTACATGGTTCCGGGCAAAGGAAGTCTGCCTTGAATTTTACTAAGATCCCTCTGGCTGCTGTGTTGAGAATAAACAAATAGGGTGAAGGATAAAGCAAGGATAATTCTGGTCAGAGATGGTGTGGGTTTGGCTCAGGATAGTTGCCAAATTCTGGATTTCTTTTGAAGGTAGGTCCATTATGTTTTGCTTGGATGTTGGATTGGAGGGTTTGAGAAGTCACGGGATCTTGGCCTGAGCACTACAGTGTGGCTTTGGAGATGTCGAGAGGAAGAGGTCTGGAGGAATCAGAGCTCTGCTTGCCTTGGCTGCTGAGTGTATGAAAAAACTGAGTTGTGTGCTGATCCGGCCGCCTGCCAGATCCTCTCCCTGGGTGTACACTGCTTGTCCAAAATGCAACTCTCCCTTTCCCCAGATGTCTTGCCCAGCACCTCCCCCCCCATAGCCAGAATCCTGCAGACCACCCCCACGATCACCTCTTACATCCGGTTGGTTCCTGTCAGTTTCCCTCGGACCTCTCAAAGCTGTCAACTCTTCATCCCCACCACCTCCGCTGTGGGGCTGGGTAAATTAATGAAGAGCAGGCTGCATGAAAGGTTGAATAAATGACTTGCCAACCCCTCCTCTCCAGCCTCCACACCATCCCTAAGCCGTCTTTGAAAACACACATTTCAGACTATGCCCTTTCCTCAACCGTAAACCATTCCCATCTCCCCAGGGCCCACACAGACAAAAACTGGTGATCCACAGACATACTTTGGCCCACAGACCAGATTTTTTAAATCTTGAATTAATGGGGATATTTTACATTTAACTTCTGTATTTCCCACTTCTGACTGACACTACCAGGATGCATTTCTCCAGGACAGGACTTGGCTAATGGAGTATGGTCCCCACTTTAGACAGTTGCCTTAGTCCCTACCACTCCCTACTGTTTAGGACCCAGTCTGCTTCCCTCAATTAGATTACCTACCTGGCCCCTATGGCATCAGAATTTGTGACCCATGGCCTAAAGGAGAACAGCATAACTTCTAGGGAGCATGTTGCATGGGGTGGGCTGAAAAGGGAGAGGTGAAAAGTTAGATTGTGGCCAAGTTGTGAAGGGCCTTGAATGCCCTTCTAGGAAGCCTGGCCTTTATCCGGAGGGCCAGTGGGAGCAGTGAAGCAGGGAAAGGGTATGGTTGGGCTCATTTATTAGCCCAGACCCTATGGACAGGAGGGGATCAGACAAAGGTAGAGAATGTGGTAAGAACGCCTGGCTGTTAGAAACAGTGAGAGGGAAGAGGCCTGGATAGAGGCCCCTCCCTCTGGGTCTCCTCTGAGTCTCAGTCTGCTCTTTCTGTGTTTCAGAACCAGACAGAAGCCTGGAGCCCAAGCATGGTCATGAGGGCAATTGGGCAGTGCTGAAGACCCAGCCTGGCTCCAGCTGCTTCGAAAGGACTCCAGCCCCCCAGGACCCCAGCCCACAGCCTTCTGCTGCCCACAGGATGGGAGCCTGGGGGCTGGGAGCCAGGCCATGAGGAACTGCTGCCCCTCCCAGCAAAAGGCCAACCCTACACACCCAAGGCACACCCCTGCCCAAAGCTCAAGCATGGACTCTAGACACAGCAGCCCCAGTGGGGCTGGGGAAGGGGCGTCCTGCTCTGAGGACCCTGGCAGGAGTTTGGCCTACCCCTCCATGACCCACATCCCTTCCCAAGAGGCAGCCACCAAGGAGACATTAGGGACACAAGGAGCCTTGATCTCAGGAACACCAGAAACCACCTTCTCTGGGAGGCCAGAGCCTGTGTCCTCAATGAAAACTGATCCTTCACCCTCAGAGAACAGAAATCCGATGTTCTTAGAGAATATGGATTCCAAGTCTTCAAAAGAGGTAGATTCCGTTTCCATAGGAAAGGAAGATTCTGAGTCCTTGAGGAAGGCAGATCCTATGTTTACAGGAAAGACAGAGCCTGCAATTATAGGGAAAGGGGATCCTGTGGCTTCTGGAAGGAAGGATCCCATGACCCCAGGAAAAGAGGATCCTGGATCCTTGGGAAAGGTAGATTCTCAGTGCTCCAGCAAGACGGATACAGTGTCCCTAAGGAAGGAGGAGCCTGGATCCTTGGGCAAAGTGGATCCTGTATTCCCAAGAAAGGAGGAGCCCAGGTATTCAGGAAAAGACCTTCAAGTGTCCTCAGAAGAGGTGGAGTCTGCATTTGCAGAAAAGACAGATCCTGTAGCCTTGGGAAAGAGAGATCCTGAGCTCTCAGCAAACGAGGATCCTGTGTCCTTGGAAATGCTGACTCCAGGGTCAGCAGGCAAAATCATGCCTGGAACAGTGGCTCTGGGGCCATCAGGAAGGGCGGATCCTACTCACTTGGGAATGACAGATCCTTCATCTATGGTAAATGCAGAAATCATGTCCTCCACAAAAGAGGACCCTCAGTTCCTAGGAAAGATGGACCCTGCCTCCTCAGGAAAGCAAGGCTCCACATCTGTGGGAATGACAAAAACCTTGTCTACTGGACAGGTGGAGCCCACGTCTTTGAAAACTATGGACCCTGTGTCTTCAGGCAAAGTGGGTTTGGTTTCTTTGGCAAAAGTGGATCCTGTGATCTCAGGAAAGCCAGAGCCCTTGTCTCTCGTGCAGGCAGAACTATTGTCAATGGGAAAGACAGAAACCGCATCCTCAAGAAAAGAGGACCCAGTGTCCTCCAGAAAGGGAGATCCCATTTCTGTGGGAAATACAAAAACATCACTTCCTGGAAAAGTGAATCCTGAATCATCAGGAAAGATAGACTCTGCGTCCTCTGGTCCCATGGGTCCTCCTTCCTCTGAAAAAGCTGAGGCAGTGACTAGGGGGAAAGCAGACCCATTGTCTTCGGAAAAGTCAGGTTCCCTGGCCCCTGGAAAGGTGGGTCCCCCAGCCTTGGGGAAGGAGGATACCGCCACTTCAGGGAAAGTGGACCCTGTGAGCAAGGGAAAGCCAGAAGCTGTTCTCCCCGGAGACATGGACTCCAAGTCCGCAGGAAAGGTGGCCCCCACGAGCCTAGGAAAAACAGTCAGGGCATCCTCGGAAAAGGCAGAAGCTGTCCCAGAGGGAAAGGTGGATGCTCTACCCCTCGAGAAGGGCAATCCTATGAACTCCTCGAAGGTGGATCCCAGGGCCTCTGGGAAAGCAGAATCCAAGTCCGAGGGCAAAGCGGAAACCACATCCTCTGGGCAGGACGGCACCACCTCATCAGGGAAAGCAGAGGCTAAATCTTCGCCGCACAAGAAGCCACTGGCCCCAGAGAAGCCGGATCCTGGATCCTCAGAATCAGCAGGCTCTATTGCCTCTGGGAAGGTGGCGCCTGTAGCCCTAGACAAGACTGACTCTGTGCCTCCGAGAAAGGGGGAGCCCCCATCCTCGGGGAAAGGGGACAGCCTGACTCTGGAGAAGGCCCCCTCCAAGCAGGCAGATGGCAAACCCTGTGACTCCGCTCCTTCTCCCGCAGGCGGCGGGGGCCGCATGGAGCCAACGTCACTGCCCAGCTCCGAGGCCTCCAGCCTCGTCCGGAAGGACCCGGCAGCTACTAGGGCCGAGAGAAGCCCCGGCCTGGAGGCGGTCGCGCCGCCGCCGCCAGGGCCGCGGACTCGCGACAACTTCACCAAGGCGCCGTCGTGGGAGGCGAGCGCCCCGCCGCCACGCGAGGACGCGGGCACGCAGGCGGGCTCGCAGGCCTGCGTGTCGGTGGCCGTGAGCCCCATGTCTCCGCAGGACGGCGCGGGCGGCCCGGCCTTCAGCTTCCAGGGGGCGCCGCGCGCGCCCAGCCCCGCGCCCGGGCCGCCCTCTCGCCGGGACGCGGGCCTGCAGGTGTCGCTGGGCGCCGCCGAGACGCGCTCCGTGGCCACCGGGCCCATGACGCCGCAGGCCGCCGCGCCGCCCGCCTTCCCCGAGGTGCGGGTGCGGCCGGGCTCCGCGCTGGCAGCCGCCGCGGCGCCCCCCGAGGCGGTCGAGCCGGTGCGCGACGTGAGCTGGGACGAAAAGGGCATGACGTGGGAGGTGTACGGCGCCGCCATGGAGGTGGAGGTGCTGGGCATGGCCATCCAGAAGCATCTGGAGCGACAGATCGAGGAGCACGGCCGCCAGGGGGCGCCGGCGCCGCCCCCGCCCGCGGCGCGCCCGGGCCCCGGCCGCGCGGGCTCCGTCCGCACCGCGCCCGCTGAGGGAGCCGCCAAGCGCCCGCCGGGCCTCTTCCGCGCGCTGCTGCAGAGTGTGCGGCGCCCGCGATGCTGCTCGCGGGCCGGGCCCACGGCCGAGTGATCGGCTCCTCTTTTGTACGCCCGGGTTTCCAACCTTCTCAGGCTCCCTTCTTGATCCCAGGCCCCTAGAAGGGATCCCCTCGACGCACGACAGGCCTCCAAGGGGCGGGCAGCATCTAGGGTCTTCTCATCCTGTCTTTCCAGCCCCCTTCCCCTCCTAAACACACCAATGAATGCCCTCTACCCAGCTCCCTCGTGGTCAGGAGCCCACGAACCCAGCCCCGACACCCCGCGGTCCCCTCATAGCCCTCCCCGCCACCCTCTCCCGGCCACACTGGGCGACCTCTGGGGACCTAGCCTTGAGAGCTAGGGCAGGCTCCTGAGATGTCCAGACAGGTGCGCTGTGGTCTCCAGAGGCGCCAGGTCCCCAGAACGGGAGAAACTGTGTACAAAAGCCCCAGGTATGTGAGGATTGGCATGTGAGACCCCCGACGTGCAACCCGGGGTGTATGCGAGTGCGTGTCCACGCGGCGGGCTGGCCCCATGGCCTGGGCATCTCTTGCATGCTGGTAGTTGTCCCCAGTTCCTGTCTCCCCCTCACCTGGCCCTATCCCCACCCTCACTGGACACCGCTCCACAATTCCCAGACAGGCCAAAGGCAGCTGCAGGAGTGCCCTGTGGGCGCAGCTGCAAGAGTCACAGAAACGCCAGAGGGTCATGGTCAGAGGCCCACAGCCTGGTGACAGCTGGCCTTGGGTGCTGGGGACACAACGGAGAGCTCACTCTACAACCACCGTAGTCCCTAAAAGACCACCCTCTCCGGTCCCTCATCCCCCAGTGCCGTGAGCCCCACTAGTCCCTTGTGACCACTCAGTACCCCTGCCCCCCAACCCTCCAGCCACGGTTTTTGGCTACAAACTGTCACAATACATTGGTAATAAAATACTCCCCCAACCCTTGTCGGCTGTGATTGGCTACAAGCAGACGGGCGTGGAGCAGGTTATCTTATGACCAGGGAAGGGTAGGTGTAATTTGGGGGTAACAAGGCCTCTTTGGAGGTGGATCAGAAGAGTGGGGGCCCCGTATGGAGCTCTGTGGCCAGGGTCCGGTGGCTGCGCCCCCATCACAGGTCGGTGGTGTCCAGGCCAGGGTTGGTGAAGGCCGACTCCTCCCCCTGCCCTGAGCCTGCCTTCCTCGCGGACAGCTCACTGTTCCAGGGCTCTGGATCTCGCCCCATGAGATCATGCAGGGGCTCCTTCTGTGGAAAGAGGGAGAGGAGGGGTCAGGCCAGGGCCAGGATGGAGTGATCTCCCTAGTCCATTGGAGAACAGAGGGGCCTTCGAGCTCACAACCAGATGGCTCCTTGGCTGGGGTCTCAGTTTCCTGACTGTGTCCCAGAGGCGGCCCTGAATCCTGGTGGTGCAGGTGGGTTCAGGTGACGGGGTGGGCCTCAGGGGTCTACTCTAGCCTTTGTCTCACCCATGCTCGTGGTGGCATTTTGGACTCCTGCCAGGTCCTGAATAATGTCAGGCCCTGTGTCCTGTGCCAGAGCCAGTCCAGCCACAGTCTTTGCCACCTGTACCTCATGGCATGCATGGTGGGTGCTGGGCACAGCCATCCACAACCTGAGGTACTCACAGGACCCCCTGAGGGAGGGATCATGTCCCCTGGTTTACAGATGAGGAAACCGAGGCTTGGAAGGCGCTCTGGCCCAGAAGGGGCAGAGCAAGGTTTGGATCGCTGGTCTTGCAGACACTAAAGCCTGTCCACGGCTCCATGCTGCCCCTGGTTGAATTGGGCAGGTCCCTCTGCTGTCCCAGAGGGATACATCACATCCAGGTCCTGCCTGCCAGCCATCACAGCATACACTCCCTCGTCCCCTGCCCTCCCTCTTCCCCCTCACCATGTGACATGTCACACTCACACCTTCACAAGAATCCCTCCTGTGGACCAGCCAGGCCCCAGGCTGAGTTACTCCACCATGAAGACACCCATGGGAGCGAAGCCCCCACCACCACCACCACCTCCCTAGGGCTCACTAAGGGCTTTTTCCAGACTGGGGTTGTTCTGGTCCCTGGTAAACAGTGGAATATCTGAGAGGGTCCCAGGAGGAACTAAACAGTCTGCCATGCTCCCCAGAGCCCTCCACACAGACCCCCGTTGGGAGCGGTTGGCACAAAACAGCCCAGGAAATATGGCCTGGCCTGGGAGATAGGAGACCTGGGTTCTGGGCTGCCCTGACTGCCCAAGCTTTCTAATCTTGGGTAGTTCAGCACCCCTCCCTGGCCTCAGCTGCTTGAAAAACTCAGACTGGATGAGCCCTCAGGTCTTTCCAACCTTCCACACAAATATTTATGGAAGGCTTAGGTGAGTCGGCACCAAGGGGTCTGTGGGAAAATGCCCTTCCTGCATTCTGCACTTGGAGACCTCAAGGCCCACCTTCCATTGCAGGATCTCGAAAACTGAACCCCACCTCCCTGCCTTTGCAGGACTGGCTCTTTCCTGGCTTGAAGACGCTCAGTGCTCTGGCCTTGCTCCCTCTCCAGACTCCCTGGGAGTTCCCTCGCCCTCCCCAACCCACAGGTCCAGCCCCACTGCTAGGGTCTGTGACTCCACTCCCCTCCCCATTCCACTCTCCCCCACTAGGGTCAACCTTAGCCTCTATTAGGGGCCACCTGCCCAGTGAGCTGCAGCCCACAAGACTGTTTCCCTCCACCTAAGTTGGAGTTTTTGCTCCAAACCATCTTGAACCCAGAGATGAGCCATCCGTTCAGAGGCCTCCAGCACTGCCTAGCAGCCTGAACCCCCATCCATCACCTTCATCCTTAGGGGCTCATTTGGAGGCCTTCAAGTTACAGCCAGGTTCTTGGGCAGCATTCTCTTTTAACACCTGTGAGAGGCTTTGGTTGACCAAAATCTTTTCAAGTAAAGGGTCCTCAAGGGAAAATAAGGCCTGAAGCATGAGGCTTCCCTGGTGGTCCAGTGATTAAGAATCCGCCTGCCAATGCAGGGAAATAGGTTTGATCTCTGCTCCAGGAAAATCCCATATGTTTCGAGGCAACTAAGCCCCTGCCCCACAGCTACTGAGCTGGCGCTCTGGAACCCACAAACTGCAACTATGGAGTCTGTGTGCTGCAGCTTCTGAAGCCGGCTTGCCCTAGAGCCTGTGCTTTACAAGAGAAGCTACAACAATGAGAGGCCCATGCCCCACAACTAGAGAAAGCCCTCACACAGCAATAAAGACCCAGCACAGCCTGGCTTCTTTACCAACTGAGCCATCAGGGAAGTCCCAGCACAGCCAATAACAAATAAATACATCTTTTTAAGTAAAAGTCCTGAAGCGTGAAGGGTGGCTATGGATCCCCAGGAGGGCAGGGCTAGGCTGACGGTAGGATCCCAAGTAGGGTAGATAAGGTGAATGGCGGGTGGATACCCATCCCTACACACACACACACAAAACCATAGACTATCAAATGTCAGTGGGCCTTAGAGCTTCTGCTCCAGTGGTGGTTTTCAGAGTGGGAAGGAGAGGATAGTTACTCCTGGTTCCCCCACCCAGCCCTCTAATCTACTTTCCCAGTTGGTTCTCATTCACCTGCATATTAGAATCCCGGGAGCCTCAGCAGCACCTTCCTTCTCAGGCCCACCCCAGCTAATCAGAATCTCTGGGCTGTGACCTGATACACTCACATCTAAAGACCTCCCCATGTCAGCAGCCCAGCCTATGTAAACGCTTGATCTAACCAAACCAACTAGCATACTGAACAAACAACAGTGCTGTTGTTCACTCGAGCCTACCTTTGCTCTTCATTTGAATTATGTTCATCTCCGGATCTCCTCTTCCCACCCCACCAGCTTTTATATAAAGGATATAAAGGGAAGGAACCAGATTTCTGAGCACTTGCTTTGTGCCAGATGGTTTTTATACCCACTCTTATTTCATCCTCAAAACAGTTTTGAATAGTTGGTGTTCTGATCCCCATTTATAGATGAGAAAACTGAGAACCAGAGGGAAGAAGTCACCCACCCAGGGTCACAGTGAATGAAGAGAGAAATAAGGATTGGGTCCCATTCCAAAGCCGTGGGATTTCCCAGGGCTGAGTGCAGAGACACACTCATGTCAGCAGCAGGTCCCTCGAGCTCTGTCCTGAACCCCACCTCTTCAGAGAAGAGCCCTAAGTCAGAAGCCCCAGGTACCAACTCATCCCGCATCTTGCCTTGATTTTCTGCCTGCTGTTTTCCAGATCCACGGAATTGTCATCCAGGGAGTTGATGCTGTAGGGGAGATAATGGAGCTCAGATGGTTGGCAGGCCCAGTCCAACCTGTCTCTGGCTAACAACTTCCACTACCACTGTTACCACCGTATCCATCACCACCATCACCACCACCATCACCATCATCACCACATCATCACCACCACCAACACCATCACCACTTCCACCATGTCCGTCAGCACCATTACCACACCATCACTGTCACTATCACCTTTACCAACACCATGACTATTACCACCAACCAGCCTGGCTGTTGGGGCACTGCTCACCTGATGTGGTCCAAGTCACTGGAGGAAGATTGGGACTCAAAGCCCAGGTCCTTGGTGGGGAGATTCAGCATGGGATTGGCCCTGGAGAGAAGCCCAGTCCAGTAACCATGGGCTTAACCACCCCATGGGGCCTCTTACCCACCCTTTGATCCCCACTTACTTCTCAGTGTTGTACACGTTAGTCCCAGGGATGGCAGAGCCTGGGGGCATGACCCCCACTGCTGTCTTTCGGGCCTCCTTGGCAGCTTTCATAGCCCGAAGCTTCCGCTGGTAGCTATGGGGAACCCAGAAAGGGAGGTCACTATTTTCCCTGTTCACCTACTGTGTGCCCAGTACAGGCCCTGAAAGTGCGATTTCACCACAGCCTGGCTGGTGGAGTGTTAGCTCCATCTTACAGAGGGTAAAAACCACAGAAGCAAAATGATTGCTGAAGATCAGTGGCAAAGCCTAGAATCACACCCAGATATGGCTACTGCCTCCATATTTATTAGGAAGGGAGAAAGAAGCAGCTTTTATTAAATGCATAGCATGTGCCAGTGCCCCTGTCCCTGAGTCAGGCCACTGCCAACCCACTGTCACCCTCAGGCACTGGCAGCAGCAATCCTAGGAGGGATATGTTGGCAGAAGTCCTTTTGCAGCTTGCTTTTAGCCCTGCCTTAGAGCCTGCAGACTGCAGGACTGGGCCGCCTCAGGCCAAACAACTAACAGAAAGGGAGCATCCCACCCATCAGCAGAAAATCGGATTAAGGATTTCCTGAGTATGGCCCTGCCCAACAGAGGAGACCCAATTTTTCCCACAGCCAGTCCCGCCCATCAGAAAGTTTGCACAAGCCTCTTACCTTCTTCCATCAGAGGGCAGACAGAAGAAGCAAGAACTACAGTCCCACAGCCTCCAGAATGAAAACCGCAATCACAGAAAGCTAACCAAAATGACCACCTGGACCACAGCCTTGTTTAACTCAATGAAACTATGAGCCATGCCGTGCAGAGCCGCCCAAGACGGACGGGTCACGGTGGAGGGTTCTGACAAAACGTGGCCCACTGGAGAAGGGAATGGCAAACCATTCCAGTATCCTTGCCTTGAGAACCCCATGAACAGTATGAAAAGACAAAAAGACATGAAAAACACCGGAAGATGAGCCCCACCAGAAAGCTACCGGGGGAGAGTGGAGAAGCAGCTCCAGAAAGAATGAAGAGGCTGGGCCAAAGCACAACCGGCACTCAGCTGTGGATGTGTCTGGTGGTGAAAGTAAACTCCAAGGCTGTAAAGAACAGTATTGCATAGGAACCTGGAATGTTAGGTCCGTGACCACGGAGGTGGTCAAGCAGGAGATGGCAAGAGTGAACATCGACATTTTAGGAATCAGTGAACTAAAATGGATAGGAATGGGCATATTTAAGGGCAAGAATCCCTTAGAAGAAATGTAATAGCCCTCATAGTCAACAAGAGTTCAAAATGAAAAAAAAAAAAAACAATAGAATGATGTCAGTTTGTTTCCAAAGCAAACTATTCAACATCACAGTAATCCAAGTCTATACCACAACCACTAATGCTGCAGAAGCTGAAGTTGACCAGTTCTATAAAGACCTACAAGACCTTCTAGAACTAACAAAAAAGGGTGTCCCTTTCATCATAGGAGACTGGAATGCAAAGATATGAAATCAAGAGATACCTACAGAAACAAGCAAGTTCAGCCTTGGAATACAAAAGGAAGCAAAGCAAAGGCTAACAGAGTTTTGTCAAGAGAACACACTGGTCATAGAAAATACCCTTTCCCAACAACCTAAGAGTCATCCAAGAGATGACCTTACACATGGACATCACCAGATGGTTAATACCCAAATCAGATTGATTATGTTCTTTGCAGCCAAAGATGGAGAAGCTCTCTACAGTCAGCAAAAACAAGACCTGGAGCTGTGGCTCAGATCATAGGCTCCTTATTGCAAAATTCAGGATTAAATTGAAGAAAGTAGGGAAAACTACTAGATCATTCAGGTATGACCCAAATCAAATCACTTATGATGATACAGTGGAGGTGATGAGTAGATTCAAGGGATTAGATCTGGTAGACAGAGTGCCTGAAGAACTATGGATGGAGGTTTGTAACACTGTCCAGGAAGCAGTGACCAAAACCATCCCAAGAAAAAGAAATGCAAGAAGGCAAAGTGGTTGTCTGAGGAGGCCTAACAAACAGCTGAGAAAAGAAGAGAAGCTAAAGGCAAAGGAGAAAAGGAAAGATATACCCATCTGAATGCAGAGTTCCAGAGAATAGCAAGGAGAGATAAGAAAGTCTTCCTATGTGAACAACACAAAGAAATAGAGGAAAACAATAGAATGGGAAAGATTAGAGATCTCCTCAAGAAAATTAGAGATACCAAGGGAACATTTCATGCAAAGATGGGCAAAATAAAGGACAGAAATGTTAAGGGCCTAAAAAAACAGAAGAATTTAAGAAGAAGTGGCAAGAATACATAGAACTCTACAAAATGTTCTCAATGACCTGGATAAGCACAATGATGAGATCACTCACCTAGAGCAAGACATCCTGGAGTGTGATGTCAAGTGGGCCTTAGGAAGCACTACTATGAACAAAGCTAGTGGAGGTGATGGAATTCCAGCTGAGGTATTTCAAATCCTAAAAGATGATGCTGTTCAAGTGCCACACTCAATATGTCAGCAAATTTGGAAAACTCAGCCACAAGTGGCCACAATACTGGAAAAGGTCAGTTTTCATTCCAATCCCAAACCAAAGCAATGGCAAAGAATGTTCAAACTACCATACAATTGTGCTCATTTCACACGCTAGCAAGGTAATGCTCAAAATCTTTCAAACTAGGCTTCAAAAACATATGAACCAAGAACTTCCAAATGTACAAGCTGGTTTTAGAAAAGATAGAGGAACCAGACACCAAATTGCCAACATCCGTTGGATCATAGGGAAAGCAAGGAAATTCCAGAAAAACATCTACTTCTGCCCCATTGACTAGGCTAAAGCCTTTGACCATGGATCACAACAAACTAGAAAATTCTTAAAGTGATGGGAATCACCTTACCTACCTCCTGAGAAACCTGTATGTGGGTCAAGAAACAACAGAACAGTTAGAACAATGGACTGGTTCAAAATTGGGAAAGGAGTATATCAAGGCTGCATATTGTCACCCTACTTATTTCACTTATATGTGAAATGCTGGGCTGGATGACTCACAAGCTGGAATCAAGATTGCTGGGAGAAATATCAACAACTTCATATATGCAGATGATACCACTCTAATGGCAGAAAGTGAAGAGGAACTAAAGAGCCTCTTGATGAAGGTAAAAAGAGGAGAGTGAAAGAAAGCTGGCTTAAAACTCAATGTTCAAAGAATGAAGATCATGGCATCCAGTCCCATCACTTCATGGCAAATAGAAGGGGGAAAGTGGAAACAGTGACAGACTTTATTTTCTTGGGCTCCCAAATCACTGTGGACAGTGACTGCAGCCATGAAATTAAAAGACGCTTGCTCCTTGGAGGAAAGCTATGACCAGTCTAGACAGCATATTAAAAACCAGAGACATCACTTTGCTGACAAAAGTCTGTATAGTCAAAGCTCTGGCTTTTCCACAGTATGTCATGTATGGATGTGAGAGTTGGACCATAAAAAAGGCTGAGCACCAAAGAATTGATGCTTTTGAACTGTGATTCTGGGAAAGACTCTTGTGAGTCTAAGAATGTGAGAAGATCAAATCAGTCAATCCTAAAGCAAATCAACCCTGAATACTCACTGGAAGGACTGATGTTGGAGCGCCAATACTTTGGCCACCTGATGCAAAGTGCTGACTCATTGGAAAAGACCCTGATGCTGGGAAAAATTGAAGGCAGGAGAAGGCAGCAACAGAGGATGAGATGGTTGGATGGCATCACTGACTCAATGGACATGAGTCTGAACAAACTCTGGGAGATAGTGAAGGACAAGGAAGCCTGGGGAGCCACAGTCCATGGGGTCGCAGAGAATCAGACACAACTGAGTGACTGAACAACAACATATACCAGATATCTGCTGGTATGAGATGCACATGGGATCCCTGAAATGCTTTGGGGAATCTAGCATCAAGCCCATTCTGTAAATGAGGAAACTGAGGCTTGCGGAGGGGATATGACCTACCCAAGGGGTCATAAGGAGTCACTGGGGATTGAATACAGATGTACCTGACACCTAAGCCCCAGGGCTTTCTACTCCTAGATATCTTGGGTGGTGAGAGAGGGGAGGTTGGAGACCCAGAGGATAATGGGAGCAGCACCTCTTCTGGGTACACACGATGATCGTGCTCAAGATCACGATGGCCAGCAGCAAAGCCACTCCCAGTCCTATGGTGACGTTGCGGAGCGTGTCTGATGCCTCCGAATCTTCGCTCTCCTGTGAGCCCTGGAGAAGAATGAGTGTGATGGAGGAGGCTGTGGGGTCTGTCTCCCGCTTCCCTGCTCCCCCATTACCTCTGTCCCACCAACACTCACCAGTACCACCAGCCCCAGCCGCAGCAGCTGCGTCAGGGAGTCCTGGTCATTCCGGATCATCCTGGCCACAAAGCCCCGCTCAGGCCCGAGGGACATTGGCATCCACCAGGCTTCTTGCTTACCCTCCTGCCCACCCCAAGGGCAGCCCCACTCACATATTCAGCTGGTCAAGGGTCAAGGCCGACCCATTTGAGAAGACAAAATAGGCATCAAGGTAGGAACGTCCTCGGGCCCTGGAATGGGGCAGAGGTGAATCCTGCAGCCCAGGACCACCCGGCCACACCCCTGCTGCTGATCCTCTCTTCCTCGCCCCATCCACCAAGTGGGCACTCACCGAACAGGGGAGTCTATATCTTGAATGTTCACAATGTAGACAGTAGTCCTGGTTGCCTGAGCAAGAGCACTGCAAAGGGGGCAGATGTCACGGAGGGCTGGGGTAGGGGCCTTAGACCAGGCCTGTGGCCAGGGCTCTGCCAGTGAAATTAGGGATTGTGTGAGGATCACCTCCTCTGGACAGCTCCACTGGCTAAGCAAGTGGCACTCTTGCACAAATTAGACAAGGAAGCCCCTTCCTTTGGGACCGGGTTTATAGTTTAGCAAGCAGAGTGCCCTTGTGCAGTGCACTGCCTTTGCAACTGTAAGTGGCACCCCTATTTAGGCCTGTCTCTGCCCAGCCAACCATAGGCTTCTGGGTGCATGCAGAATGGAAGTGCAGGTACAGGTATAGGGTCAAAGACAAGGACCAGATCAAATGTGGGTCACAGACAGGGCTGAGAGATGTTCCATTCAGATTTCTGTCAGGGACGAGGCTCCCAGGCCCTGTCCTTCCCCCCAGGCCACCACCCCGCTGGCTCCCCAGACCTACGCCTTAATCTCTTCTGTGTTGGCTCCCACCTCCTCCTTGCTCAGTGAGAACTGCAGCCTCACGCGGTAACTCTGGTCCACGGTGAAGAGCTGTGGGTGGGGGGCATGGGGAAGATGAGACACAAGGGACCCCGGGGCTGGCAGAGGGCACTGGGCACCGAGTCAGAACCTGACACTCACATTTAGGGTGATTCTGGCTTCCTGGGCAAGACCCTCAGAAGGCCTGTCTTGGGCCTTGACCGTCACTTGGTAGGTGCCTTGGAGAGTGGAATCAAGGCTGGTCACCAGGCTACAGAAGGTAGGAGGGCACCACTCAGTTCTGAAACCCAAGCTGGATGTCCTCTCGGAACCCCCTTGGACCCTCCTGAGGATGGGGAACTCACTGCCCTGAGGCCCCACTTGGCCCCACCCCTGTCCAGGGGCTGCCCGCAGTTACTCAATGTTGCCAGTGAACACGCTGGCCTCCGAGGAAGTGGAGACCCGGAAGAAGCCCTGGAAAGGGATCACAGCCCCGTCCTTAGCGATGAAATCCACTTGGAGAATGGAGAATAGGATGACCCCGTTGTTCCCTGAGTCGTCGTCTCTGGCCTGGGAGCAAGAAAGAGTGAACAACCTCTGGGGGCTGGGCCAGGCCAGGCACCCCTCTAGCCCCAGCAGAAATCTGGAGCTAGGGTAGCCTGGGAGCCTGGCCCCACCGTGACCTCCACTGGCCTTCCCCAGGCCACTGAACAAATGCTTTAAACAAACAGTGTTTGAACAAGTCCCTACTTCAACTCAACATGTCACTGCCCAAGTCCCTCCCAGGTGGAAAGTCACCCTGGGAAGGTCCCCCCTCTCACTGCCACACACGCACAAGCCTAGGGACAGTCAGTTGTCCTGAGCACCTACTGTGTACCAAGCACCTTCCCCCAGACCCCTCCTTTCAGCGCTTGCTAACCTGAGTATGAGTTCCCCCAGCAGACCATGAAATGAGGCATTTTTATTCATTCTAGTGCCTTTCGGAGAAGAATACAATCAACACACAGAGCTGTGAAGCCGCTGATGTCACTGTTCAGGATGAGGCCAAAGCTGGTGTTGACGTTTCAAAAAGAGGGTTGATTTAAAGAAAATTGTTCAAAGCCAGGACCACACTCCTGACATTGAAATGAAAGTCTTCAGCCAGGGCTGAAGATTGGAAAACTGACCGTTTGAGCCTAGAAAGAACCTAGAGAGGGAGAACTGCATGCGTGAGTGCATGCGTGCTAAGTGGCTTCAGTTGTGTCAAACTCTCTGTGACTCCATGGACCGTAGCCTGCCAGGCTCCTCTGTCCATGGGATTCTCCAGGCAAGAATACTGGAGTGGGTTGCCATCCCCTCCTCCAGGGGAATCTTCCCAACCCAGGAATCAAACCCACATCTTTATGTCTCCTGCACTCTCAGGCGTGTTCTTTACCACTAGTGCCACCTGGGAAGCCCCAGAGAGGGAGAATTACTATTCCCCTTTTATGGAAGGACACTGGGGTTCTGAGAGAGACCCGTCCTCCCCAGGGCACATTCGGCTCTAAGTGGGGAGGGCCAGACCCATCCATCTCCACACTCATGCCCTTTCCATAATTCAAGGAGGGCCACCCACATATAAAATGCCTGAACCCTAAGGAGTTACTGCCAAGGGCTGACAACTTCTTGTCTGGAAGGGAAAATGAGTTCCAAAAAGGCACAGCAGCTCCCCAGCTCAGTTAAAAGGCCTGGCCAGGCCCAGGCCCCAGGGCTGTGGGGGAGGCCTCAGCCCCCACCCACTGTGGGCACAGCCACCACCCTCTAATAAACACATCCACTGCCATAAAAATTGAAAACATTTTTGCAGCTTGCTCTGGAAATTATTTAATATGAGGAACTTGTTTAATTTATAGTCATTGTGATTTCTCTGTAACAGTCCAGAATTCTGAAGAAAAGCACTGCAAGTGGTTTTTAGGGTCATGAATTTTTTATGAATACCACATTTAACAATTAGTGGAGTTTAATGATCTCAATTAAGCAGGTGGTTCATTTCCATTCCGGAGAGTTAATACATTTTCTTTCTAGTGTTAAAATATTTGGAGGATGGCTGAAAGACCTAAAGGCCTAGGCCCTGTGTCTCCTGGGGCTAACGTGACTGACAAAGGCAAGGACTTACCCGGACAGAAGCCACCTGCTGGTTGGGCATTACAAGTTCTGGAATAATCACTGCAAGTGTAGACAGGGAGAGGTCAGTGGCGTCAGGGTCAGTGCCTGCTTGGCCAAGTGCTGACCATAAGCCCAGCTTGGGGCACATCCCTCCAAATCTGCCCTTAAGCTCTCTACTGCCAGACCCCCATTACAGCTACCCCTGAGCCGCTAGTTAGCAGGTCCTCCACCTCCCATTGTGCAGATGGGGAAACTGAGGCCCAGAGAAGGAGGGCCGGGCCCAGGGTCAGATGTGAGTTGGGACAGAGATAGAGTAAAAACTCAGGTCTCCCCTCCTGTTGAATCCCTGAGAGAGAGGCAGAGCTGGAGGCCGTCCTCCCTGTCCAGGGGCACTCTTGGGGTCTGAGCAGCATCTGTGGGAGTTGCCCACAGGTAGTTCTGGCAGAGTACAGTGTGGATGGGGAGGGAGGGGCTTGCAGCTTACCGAAAGTCTTATCCTCAGGCAGAAAGTAAGGCGCGTTGTCATTCACATCCTCGATGGTGATGGGGAGGCTTCCTAGAGGGAAAAGATGGGCTGGCTTTGGCCTCTAAGCAAAGACCTGACCCACGAAGCCTGGTCCGCAGGCTTGTTCCCAGCAGCCTCCCTCCCATGCATCACTCATGCTGGGTCCCCTCCCCTGCTAACTCAGTCTCCTCTGGCCTTTGTAGAAGGGAGCATCCTCCTCAGACCTCAGAAAGGACAAGCAACTTGTCCAGAGTCACACAGTGAGACCACTGGGACAGGACTGAGCCCAGCCCAGGTATGTCCCACCTGGCCACAACATTATTCTGACCCTGGTTAGCTGTGTAAGCTAGATTATGGAACTGCCCACTCTGTACCTCAGTTTCCTCATCTATAAAATTGGCTAGGAATCACCTACCACATGGATTATGTGGGAGTAAAATGGTGAAATGCTTGCAAGGTGCCTAGCATAGGCTGGGCTGTAGTAAGGATTCAACATATGCCGGCTGTTAATGGGATTGTTATTGCTACTTGGTGTCAGAGGTGGGATCTGAGCACACAGCTGGCTCTGAAGCGTCTCTTTACACCGCCTCTCAGCATCACAGCACTAAGTGCTAAAGTCCCTTGGACAACAAGGAGATCAAACCGGTCAATCCAAAAATCAACCCTGAATACTCATTGGAAGGACTAATGCTGAAGCTGAAGCTCTAGTACTTTGTTCATCTGATGTGAACAGCCAGCTCATTAGAAAAGACCCTGATGCTGGGAAAGATTGAAGGGAGGAGGAGAAGAGGGAGTCCAAGGATGAGATGGCTGGATGGCATCACCAGTGCAATGGACATGAACTTGGGCAAATTTCAGGAGATGGTTAGGGACAGGGAGGCCTGGCGTGCTGTAGTCCATGGGGTCGCAAAGAGTAAGACACGACTGAACAACAACAGCATGCCAAGCACTGCACTCAACGCCTTTCATACATATTCTCATTTACTCTTCACAGCCAACCTACTACCCAACTCCACTAGACCGATGGGGCAACTAAAGCTTAGGGCAGTGTGGTGACTTTCCCAGGGGCACAGCTGGTAGGGGCTGGAGCCAGGATTTGAACCCAGATCTTACAAATTCCAGTTCTTTCCCACAGCCCCTATGTTAGAGCCTGCTGAATGCCTCACCGTTGTCACTGTAGGCCTGGAAGCGGGGGTCTGTTGTGAGGTCATAGGCCCGCACGACCAGCGTGACCAGGTCACAGGTCTCATAGTCGATAGCCTCACTCTGGTTGATGAACACTGAGCCGTTGGCCAGCACAGAGAACCAGCCATGGCACAGGCTGCCCACATCAACTCCAGCCTTGGTGCAGATGACATTCACAAGCTGTACCTCCACCTGGGACATGGTATCCCTGTCCTGGGCCACGACGTTGACCAATATGCCATGCTGTGAGCCATTCTCGGCCACCCGGACGCCCTGGAGTGAGGCTGAGTCCAGGGTGGGTGGCACATCATTCACGTCCTCCACAGTCACAAGGACTTCTGCTGTAGCCTCACGCCCCTGGGCATCCACGTTCTCAGCACTCACGATCAGACTGAAAGAGGCCTGTGTCTCGTAGTCCAGGCTCACATCCGAGGGCAGCGAGAGGCGGCCCGCTGCCTGCCCAGACCCCATCACCAAGCCTCGGATCATGAAGTTGTTGGCGCCGCTCCCTGACAGGCTGAAGCTGATACGGTTGTTGGCTTCCGTCTGGTCTGCATCCCAGGCCTCCACCACTCCCACCTGCACTCCTGTGGACGAGGGGCAGAGTACAGAGGGACCCCCGGCCCAGCGGCCACTGGGGCATCCTCTGTCCTCACCCGCCCTGGGGGCCTCAGGCCTGCCCTTGACTTACCCAGGGAGCCCCAGAGAGGACTTACCTGGGTCTCTCTCCCTCACTGAGAAGGAATATCTGGACTGGTTGAAGATGGGCAGATTATCATTGATGTCCTGCAGACAGAGGCAGTTCTGAGCCCAGGGAACTCAGGCCCCTGGGTTGGGCCTCCCCAGACACAGTCTGAGAAGCCAGTATTTCCCCTGACCTGTGGTCCATTCTCTCTGTCCATCTCCTCAGACAGTGCTGCCCACTTCAGAGATGATGAAACAGACTTCAAGAGGACAGAACTGGCCCAGACCCCACCCCCGGGGCTCCGAGGTCCACGGCGGGCCCTCTAAATTTGGTGCACACTTCGTTTCCCTGTCCACCACTCACAGCTGTCTTAGACCCTGCTCTCCAGAAGGATGGTTCTACATCCCCGCCTGTGTCCCTGCCTGGCCCAGCTTGACTCCACATCTCTCGGATTTACTGTGTTGGTCCCAGTACCACCGTGATCCCACAAATACCCAAGTTTTTCCTGGTCCCCTCCTTTCTCCTGTCCCTCCTGCCCTTGGTTGACCCCACAACACTTGCTCTGAGCTCAGGTGGGGAGGCGCTGGGAGCATATGTCAGGGCTTGACCTGGTCCTGCCCTCAGATGCCCACTGCGTTCTGTTCTCATCTTCCCTCTCCAGTGACTGCCCCATGCCCACGGCCAGCTGCATTCTCAAGGTCATCCTCACAGGAGGAGCTACGAGCACAGCTCTGAGTTCAGCCTGGCTCCACCTCTTCCTCATGTGTGACTCTGACCTCTCTGGGCCTCAATGTCTGCATCTGCAGATTGGGGTCATCATTCCTACTCACAGGGCTCATGGGTGTGAAAGAATCCTGATGGCTCAAGAAAGGCTGTTTTGCTTTTTTTCTTTCTTTGTGGCCCACCCCCCAAAACCAATTCGTAAGTCCTCACCTGGCTTCTTTTTCTCTGTTTTCCCTGCTGTCTCATTCTGATCCTTGTAGCAAAGTGTCACATCCCAACCCAGTGGAAAACAGGGCTGCTGTGTACAGTGGCACAGGCTGTGCACTGCATAACTCAAGGGGGTGCCAACCACATCGTGGACATAAGGCGCTTGTGACCGGACGGCAGCCTTAGAACCAGACAGACTGTATTCAGAGCCCCATTCTGTGACCCAGGCAAGCAACTGAACCTCTGTGTGCCTTAGTTTTTTGATCAATATGATGGAGGTAACCCTACCTCCCTCACAGGGCCAGGTGTGCACTGAGTGTTTTCTCCAGGCTGGGCATTCTTTGCAACACTTTCCACTTATTAACTCATATTATTTTCACCCCCCATTTTACAGATGAGGAACTTGAGGACACAGGAAGGCTGGCTGATTGCCTAAGGTTACACAACCAGTGAGCCAGGACTCTAACCCATCAGCTCGGCTCCAGAACTCTTTCACCCACCATATTGCAAGGGCAGAAATGTGATTCGAGTGGGAAGGAGGGAAAGCAGGCTGCCTTCTCGGGAGCCTCCCAACACGGGGTTCATCCTGAACCCTGTCCCTGGCTGAGCCAGGCCTTACCTCCACGGTGATGGTGACACTGACAGTGGTCCAGAGGGCAGGTTCGCCCGAGTCAGACACATTCACAGTCAGCATGATGCGACCCCCCAGGGCAGGGTCAATGGCCTCTCGGTCCAAGGGCCCCAGGTTTCTGAGGATGCCTTTGTCAGGGTCCACTGAGAAGTTGTGGCTGTAGGGGCTGGGCAGGAGGCTGAAGTGCAGCAGGCTGTTGTTGGTGTCTGGCTGGTCATCATCGTGAGCCTGGGCAGGTAGGCAGGGTTGGGATGCCCGCCATCAGGTGCATGCCCACCCGGGGGCCTCCCCCTCCTAAAATCAGAGGGCTGCTCCCCAACCCCCAGCCTCTGTCTCCCAGCTAAGAGGACAGGGCCAACAAGAGCTTGCAAGAGCTTCTGAGGTCTTAAACACTGAGGTCATTCCTTCTTCCCACACATGTTGACCTACCACGTGCCCAGCCCTGTTCTAGGTACTGGGACTAGAGCTGTGATCAAGACAGTTCCCGTATGGAGCTGATATTCTAGCGAGGGGAGGGGTGTGGGGGCAATATACGGGCAGTCAAAAGTAAAAATAAACCAACAGAAATAAGTGTAGGGGAATTCCATGGTGGCCTGGTGGTTATGATTCTGGACTTTGCCTCCTGGAGCCCAGATTCAGTCCCTGGCTGGGGGGGGTGGGAACTGAGATCCCACAAGCCACATGGTGCAGCCAAAAAAAGGAAGTGTGAAGTCCAGCAAGATTCTGATTCATCCTGACTACTTCGGTGCTTTATTTTTTTTTTAGGTAGCTGAAATTCTTCACCCAATCTGTGTGTGTGTGTGTTCCTGTCCTGCCAGGGTCCTGAGCACACGCTTGGTGTGCCTTTAGGGTGACTGGGCACAGAGAGCACAGGAGGCTCTTCCCTGGCACCAGGGTTTTGTGTGCACACACGAATGCCCTCTACACCTGGTCTGCTTAACTCCATGTCAGGTTGGTCCCTCCAGGGCCACCACCCCTGTGCCACCTTCCATCCAGCACAAGTGACACCCTAGCATGATGGTCTGCCACCCTCCCTGGAAGCAGGAATTATGGTGAATTCATCTCGGAGGACCCAGGGCTCAGCAAAGGGCCTCTTGCATGTAAGTGCTCAGCAAATGTGGCTTTGAATCCAGAGCTGGGCTAGTCTGACTTGGACCCAGTTCATTTGTCTCCTCCCTGCCTACTGCCACCTTCAGCTCTTTTTGTTTCAGATCTGTCAGGATCTTGTTTATGAAATGAAAAACTCTGGTTGTTCATCCCTCAGCATTCTGAATTCAGGCTGATGGATTCACCAAGCACTTTTCAGGGCTGAAACCGGGCACCGTGGTTCCAGCAGCAGATCTGAGATGCTCCTGCCCTAGAGAGCTCTCAGAACAGGGTGAGAAGCGTTGAGGTGCATGGAGAAAGACCCAGGTTTCAGCACAGCCACTGCTGGCTGTAACAACCACAGGGAAGTCACTCAACCTCGTTAAGCCTGTTTTCTCCTTCCATGAAAGGGGGACCATTAGAGCAGCTACTTCACAAGGTTATCAAGGGGTCAGGAAACCACGAGCCCCAGAAAGATGAGAGGGCCCCGTGGCCACAGGACTGTCCTTCTGAAGACTTTGTTTCCTGCTTCTCACAAGACCTCCTCATAGATGATTCAGTGCAGGAGCTTCTCCCCAGCATTCCTCTGGAGCCAACAGTTGGTTCTTATCTCCTAGTCTCTGAGAACCTGGCCACTGGTCTCATTTCTATTTTTGCTCTGGCCATTATGAAGCCCAGAACTGAGTTTTCAGCCCTCTCCTAGCAATTGTACGGCTTAGAGTTTAACCCTACTTTTGTGCTTAAATCACCTGCTAGATGGTAAAGAATCTCGCTCTGATTCAGGAGACCTGGGTTCAATCTCTGGGTCAGGAAGATCCCATGGAGAAGGGAATGGCAACCCACTCCAGTATTCTTTCCTGGAGAATTCCATGGATAGAGGAGCGTGGTGGGCTATACAGTCCATGGGGTCACACAGAGTTGGACATGATTTATGTTTATTTTCTCTTTTTCTTCATTTCTTTCATGATACTTTTAAGTCTAAGCCACCCAAATCCTTTTTGGAATGAGGCCGGGACCTGCATGTTAAGGAGCATGAGGGCTCACTCTGTGCTAGGCAGCACTCTATAGCCTTTATGACCCTGGGACTAAGTTCTATGATCAATCTCATTTTCCAAAGAAGAAGCCCAGAGAGACTGAGTGACTTTCTCAGGGCTGCACAGCAGAGCCCAGATTCCAGCACAGGGCCAGCATGACCACAGAGCCAGGCTTGGTGCCCTGGGCCTGCTCCCTCCGCCCCCACCAGTTTCAGGCCGGCTCGCACCTGGATGGTCACGGAGACATTTCCCTCCTCCTCCTGGACAAAGATGTTGTAGGAGCCGCTGACCACAGGACTGTTATCGTTGATGTCTAGCACGTGGATCTCTAGCATAGTCGAGGACGACAGGTTCCCGCCGTCCGTGGCCTGCAGCGTGAGGTAGTACACGGCCTGCTTCTCCCGGTCCAGCAGCTCACTGTTTCTCACCGTCACCTTCCCCGAGTCTGGATCCACTGCAAAGATGTCTGCCCTGCAGCCAGATGGAGTGAAAAAAGATACAGGATGCCCACTTCAATTTGAATTTCAGATAAACAATGAAAAGTATTTTAGGACGTCCTGTGGAATATTTGCAACCTACTTATACAACAACAAAAAAGAATAACTTGTTTATCTGAAATTGAAATGAAACTGGGTACCCTATATTTTCTCTGGCTCCTCTAGCCCCACCGTGAGGCAGAGAGGTGGACCTGGGTCCCCCTTACCACCTGCCCCGCTCCCATCAGAGACGTTACCCGTTCCCTGGAAGCAGGCTGTAGGTGACACGGCCCCCCTCGCCTGTGTCAGGATCGGAGGCCTGTGAGCCAGAGAAACAGGTAATGGGACACTGAGCAGATGCCACGCCCTCACTGCCGACCGTGCAATTGATGAGGACAGGGCAGTCTTGCTTCCTGAGCCAAAGGGAGGAGCCCCTGACACACCCAGACTGACACGCTCACCCTCGCACACTCTCATGTCCATGCACACTTGCTGGGATCCGATGACCCCAGATGCTGCGAGACTCTGGCAGGGACAGCCCCAGGCCTGCCATCTCCACGTCTCTCCCAGCCCCGTCCCCCCCTGTGCCCTGGCACTCACGTGGATGCTGTCGGTGACCACAGAGCCGACAGGACTGTGCTCAAAGACGCTGAGGTTGTACAAGCTGTGGAGGAACGTGGGCCTGTGGTCGTTGACATCTCGGAGGTGGATGGTCACTGAGGCGACAGAGGAGTCCCCGCTGACAGAGTCGGTGGCTGTGACCTGAGCACAGAGGAAGAGGCAGCGGCATGGGGACGGAGCGTCCCATGGCCAGCTCCCCCTGCGGTCGCCCAGCACCCCTGCTCACCTGTACCAGCATCACCGCCTGCCTCTCGTGGTCCACCCGCGACGGCTCCCTCACCAGCACCTGTACCTCCACTGAGCCTGCGGCCCGCTGCGGGGAGACGCTGAAGGCCTCGGCGTCCGGGCCCCCCAGGCTCAGCAGGAAGGTGCCATTGCTACCCTGCAGAGGTAGGCTGTAAGTCGGGACCCCACTCCTGCAGCGCGCCCACAGGCCCCTGGAGGGTGGACAGGTCGCTAGTCCCTGTAGATGTGGGCTCAGCAGAAGAAGACTTCCCTGAGGCACTGTGGGCCCCAGCCCGGGCTGCAGAGCCTGGACACACACTGCTCACTCCTTTTTGAGTCTTCCATACCAGCCACCCTCCACCATGCACTCCAACACCAAACACCACCAGTGCCCAACATTGGCCCATTACCCACACGCCCCTTCTACTCCATATGCTCTCCACTTAATGCCGACCATAAACCCCACACACCACCCAATCACCACCACCACCCAAAATCACCCTCCACTCAACTTTTTGTATCAACTCATTGTCAGCACCACTGTAGTTATTCAACATTCAGTACTACCCAAATCATCCACCACTCAATCCCAACCTCTCCCAAGAATACCTTCCAATTTGACACCCATTTAGAAGCGTCTGTGCTCAACATTTCCCACATCCCCCAGTATCCAGTACTAGCTCCCTTCAACTTCACCATCTACCCATCACTACCCTCTACTCAACACCACCCAAAGGGACATTCCACTCAACATTCCCCAGCATCCTGCCTTTCTTTCTATTCCTCACCACTAAACTCTGCCCTGAACACAAGACCTCCCACCAGCTCAGCATCACTCAGCAGCTCCAAATGTCACTCAGACTGATTGTCACCACCACTCACGGTCAGCACCGCGGTTGCCCACTGTGACGCTGCATACCATGGTCCGTGCTCTGCTGGTCATTCCCCACCATCCCTCCCCAGCAATCCGCCATCATCACTTCCGCCCACTCTGCCTAGGATCTGGGTGTGCCTGCCTTGTCTGGGTCGTAGACCACCATGGTGAGGTCCTCAATGGGGATACGCGTGGAGGCGTGCTCATCCACGTAGCCAGTGAAGTTGACCTGAGTCTCGTTGGGAGTCAAGGTGCAGGCTTGGAGGCTGCAGTTGTAAAACTCAGGTACGTGGTCATTGACATCTGTCACTCTCAGCGTGACCCATACGCTTGCCTTGGCCTCCTGCCCGTGGATGTTGGGGTGTGTCTCAGTGGCCTGAGAGCAGAGTTGAAGTCAGCAGGCAGAGGTCAGAGAACCAGCATCCTGAGAGAGCTGCAATCAAAGGTCAAAGTGGGGGTGCAGAGAGTGGGTGTGCAAAGGGGGCAGTGACCCCCTCACTCACCGTGACCTGCACTTGCACTTCCTCATCCTCCTCCAGCAGTTGCTCTCTGTCCAGGGGACTGTTGACGGTGATAACCCCATCTTGTTTGCCAATATCAAACCAGCCAGGCCTGGTGGAATCTGGGAAGAGGCAGCAGGAGTGGCTCCTTCCGATGGGTCTGATGGAGCCCCCACCCCTTCCCTTGCCCCAGCCCCAGCCTGAGGACACCCCATTCTCACTGGAGATGCTGTAGACCACAGGGTCATTGATACCCCTGTCCCCATCCATGGCCTCCACCTTCAGCACCGAGGTTCCCTGCAGGGAGGCACGGTCAGTAGCCAGACCCTTTCCCTACCTCTCGGCTCCCCCCAGTCCCTCCACCAGGTGCCCAGCATACCTGGGGTGTATCCTCAGCCACAGAGGCTGAGTAAAACTCCCTAACAAAGTGGGGGTCCAGGTCTGGCTTGTCGATTACAGAGATGGACACAAAGACAGATGAGGAGCACAGGACGACGGTGTGATTGTTGTACAGGCCACCCGAGTCCTGCCGGGAGATGGGTCTCCATGAATCTGGGTCTCGGGTCCCCATGCCCCCAGCCCCCACCTGCACCCTCACTCACACAGGCCTTCAGCTCCAGCTGATAGAAGGAACTCTTGCTGTTGTAGTTGAGGCTGCCATTGAGGATGATGGAGCCATTGGGTAGGATCCTGAAGAGGTACTCACTGCCCTCCGTGGCAGGAATGACCTGAGGCAGAGCACAGGCAGGCCAGGCTGCCCCAGGATGGCTTTGCCCCTAGGACCTGCTCTCAGAGGCCTGGGGTTGAATCCTGGCTCTGCTCTTGACCTCACTAGGTCACATAACCTCTCTGATTCTCAGTTTCTGCCTCTGGGAAATGGGCGAGATACTGCCTCAGCAGGAGGAAGTGGGGTCAAGTGAACTAAACAGGTGCCAGGCAAGTAGTGGGTGCTCACTGATAGGGGCCATGGCTAGTAAACGTGTCTTCATGAGAGCTAGGGTCTCACCCCTCTATTGTCTGCGTGGCCTTGGACAAGACCCTCGCCCTCTCTGAGCCTTGATTTTTTTCTTCTCTAAAGCCAGGAGTGCTTCAGCCACTATCTGCTGTAGTTCTAACACAGAAAAGACCCAGGCAGCACTCCGGGTGAGAGGCTGGAGAGAAGGGTTCTGTCTGCAGCAGGTACCCTTCTTAGGCGACTGGACCAAATAGGGCCAGAGGGGGCCAGAGGATGGTGTGGAAACCAGGGCTGGGCTGGCAGAGCCCCTGGTCTGCAAGGTTCCTGCAGGTTGTGTGGGAGATGCTGCCCCCTGGTGGCCATGTGGACCGCAGACACTCACCTTTTCTATGGAGTACACCACGGCGCCACCTGAGCCCGTGTCTTTGTCTGTGGCCTTCACGGATAAGACCAGGGAGCCCACCGGCAGGGACTGTAACAAGAGGTTTCATCAACTCTGAGTTCCAGTCCATTTTATTCATGCCCAAGCACATGCCCCGACATGGAGTTCCAGGGCCCACAGCTCTACCAAGGGATAGTGACCTTGCAGAACCTGAAGCCCAGTATTCCACAGGTGGCCCCCTTTCCTTCCCCCGGGTTGGGCCTCTGAGGGCATCTGGACATGGGCAGGGAGCAGAGTTCCCCCTTCTCCTCTCCCCATGCAGCTCCCTCGCCACATGAACTGGCTTCTGATTTGCTGAGCCCCTCAGGGCCAGTATAAATGATCATTCCCAGAACTCAGGTTTTGCCACTCCCCTGCTTAAACTTCGCTGTGGGTTCTCTGTAGCCTCCAGCCCAGGTTGCAGACAGTACTCTGCAGAGCTGAAAGTTTCTTTCGGATGTCTTTGCCCCAGAACCTGTCCACAGTCTCACTAATTCCACAAGGTGGCCAGAGAGATCTCTGAAAATCCTGAACCAGACCACATCACTCTCATGCTCAAAGCCTACCGGTGGTTCCCCCATTCCACTGAGAATATAGCCAGGACTGCCTCCATGGCCCTCTGGGGTCAGGTTCACCTCTCTGATCTCACCGGGTCCTGACACTCATCCACAGCAGCTTTCTAGACACTCCACCCTCATCCACAGCAACTTTCTAGCTATGCCTACAACACTCCAGGCTGATTCACATCTCAGAGCATTTGCAGTTGCTATTCCCTACCTGGAAAATCCTTTTCCTGGAGTAGCCCAGGCAGGCTCCTTGTCATTTAGTTTTACTCAGATGTCACCCACCCAAAGAAGACTTTCCTGACTGGCTCAACCTAAAAGCAGCCCCTTATGCTCTTCATAGAGTGCAATACCCTCTGAAATAATCCTGTTTAATGTTTTGTTCATTAGTGTCTGTGGTCTTCACTACAATGTGAGCTACTGAGGGTGGTGACCAAGTCTATCATCTCTGGATATCTTCAGCACCATGGACAATGCCAGACACATAGTAGGCATTCAATCAGAGCCTGTTGAAGGTCTGTCTGGACCTCACCAGCCTCTTGTCTGGCCTGGGGGTTAGGATACACCTCTCAGGTCTTTGAATCCACGTGGTAATGAAGATTCAGGAGTGGTGTGTTTCTTGCTTGTAGACCACTGGAGAACTTCCTCCCTGTCCATGCAGTTCAAGTTGGGCTGTCACCCTTGCTAAAGGGGAAGGCCCATGATGCAGGCTTTGACAACTGGAGCATCCCACACCCTTCAGCTGATGGACACGCATGCATGCTAGGTCGCTTCTGTTGTGTCCAACTCTTTGTGAACCCGTGGACTGTAGCCCAACAGGCTCCTCTGTCCACAGGATTTTCCAGGCAAGAATACTGGAGTGGGTTGCCATTTCCTTCTCCAGGGGATCTTCCTGACCCAGAGATAGAACCTGTGTCTCTTATGTCTCCAGCATTGCAGGCAGATTCTTTACCACTAGAGCCACCTGGGAAGTCCAGTAGACAATGGTGGCCCAAAACGGGTCAATAAGAGTCAGCCCTGGGGTGTTGGTTGGGACCACTGAGAAAGAGACAGTCTGTGTTGCAATTCGAAGCCAGTGGGATGTGAGCCTGGAGCTGCTGGGGGACACTTTCATCATCACCATGAGGGAGAACTTCTCCCCTGACCCCAGAATGAAGGCAGCAAAAGTCGCAGAGGTGCATTGTGGAGAGAAATCTCTTCTTGACGACATGGCTTGAGGGCCTGGATCCAGCCATGTTTGAAGCCAGATATACCATTCAAATGTTCAGATAAATGAGAAAATTGATTTCTTCCTCTCCACCTGGGATGATCATAACTTAAAGAACTCCAATCCAGCGTGATGGATTGAAAAGTGTTGCTGTAACTATTGTACATGGGGTTACATGCAACCCCCTGAATTTGGTTCCTAAGGCTGCCCTTTCCAGAAGGCACTCTTCCCAATCCTAGATGGCCTGCTGACTGTCTCTGGTCCTTCCTACTCTGAGCAGATGTGTGGGATGCCTGCATTCTACACACCCACCCTAGTAAGGCAGATGTTACCTCGCTGACGTTGGTGGAGAAGCCTGTGTCCTGGAAAACGGGCGCGTTGTCATTTCTGTCCTCTAAGATCACCTGCATTTCCTTCTGCACCTGCAAGTGAGGAAGCCCAGGTGAGCCCAGAAAACGTGGGAGTTTGCGAAAACAAAGTCAGGAGTGCCTGGACAGGAATGCAAGTTGGCGTAGCTTCTCAGGAGAACAATCAGGCAGTGTCTGGGGTGACTCTTTATTTCATACCATTTCAAATGCCAGAAAAGTTGCAAGTACAGAACAAAGAACTCCTGATACTCTTCATGCAGATTTACCCCTTATTTAGTTTCTCTCTCTCTCTTTCCACATGTTTGCTGAACCCCTGGAGAGTACGTCAGGTCATTTAAGAAATCTAAAACATAGCAGTCTTATTACAAGAATGTTCCTTTTAGCTTTGTCAGCCACAGAATAAAGCTGTGAACAACCTAAGTGTTGGGGAAGACAGCTAAGCACCGTGGTATTTCCCCACACTGGGCTATAGACACACAGGAAATGGGAGTCTTGCATGCAGATTCAGAAAGGCTCCAAAGCTGATTGCTGAGTGGACAAGTCAGTTCAAGACCACACAGGCAGTAGGATTCCATTTGGGTTACACCGAAAACTACAATCTTTCTTCCATGGATGCATATATGTAGGCCAATGCTTAGCAAGGGATGAAAAACACAGTGATGGCTTTAGTTGGGAGTGGGCTGGGAAGGGCTGCCCAAGAGGCCTTGAGCTTTATCTGAACTTTTAAAAATGCTTACAGAGAGAAAGTATTTATGAATATCCAAGTCATCTTTTAATGCGTAGATTTTAAGGAGTAGGTCCTAAAGAGAAAACCCCCAACTTTCACAGACACAAGACGCAGCTGTATAAGCGTGTTATTGAGAAACAGGAACACTGAGACCAGTCCATTAGCCAAAAGAGCTGAAAATGATGGTCTCAGCGGAGAGAAGGTAGGGAGTTATTTGGCATCTGTTTTCTTGTTAATATACATATTAATATGAATTAATAATGCAATTCATGATAACAGTAGATATATAGGTATACAAACAGTGTATCTACAAACAGTAGATATGCAAAATAGATACACCATATATGTGTATAAACATATGCATGTAATTAAATTAATAGTGAGTACTAAAATCTTGGTAATACTGTATGATGAAAAATGGACAAGTATAATTTTGATAAACATGAACATTCAATTTGTTTTTTGTTATTTGAGGCTCGCCCTGCTTATCTGAGGTTGGGACAGCATTAGCCATGGACCCTCAGCCCCCTGTTCTCCGATCCCGGGACCATCACCCTCCCCTCCCGCTGCTGACTCACTCGGTTGTCGTGACTGTCGCTCACGGAGATCATGATGGTGAACCAGTAGAGTGTCTGCAGTGGGCAGAGAGACGGGGCCAAGGTGAGCCCTGTTTGGGTGTCCACCAGGGCCCTCCCCACCTCCCCACCCCTCACAAGTCCTTCCCAAGTTGCTTTCCTTTACCTCATAGTCCAGAAGGCTGGCCAGCTTCACTTCCCCAGTATCTGGGGTGACACTAAAGAAGTAGGCATTGGAGCCACTAATCCCATATTTCAGCTTGTCATTGTCTTGGTCCTGAGCTACCAACCAGAAGGCCTCGGCACCTGGAGACGGGACAGGGAATGCCCAGGGTCCATGGCCGCCTATTTCAATGCTGGCCTGTCCAAGCTGCCCAGGAGGCCTGCAGGTACATTTAACTGCTTTTAAAATTAGGAGGGCTAAGACATCAATGGATGTCTATCAATGGATGAATGGATAAAGAAGATATGGTATGTATATATGTGTGTGTGTGTGTATTTTGTACAAAATGGAATATTTTCATCCATTAAAAAAAAGAATGAAATCTTGCCATTTGCAACAACATGGATGGACCTAGAGGGCATTCAGCTTAGAGAAATGAGTCAGAGAAAGGCAAATATTGTATGATCTCACTCACATGCAGGATCTGAAAACAGAAATCCAAGTTCACTGATTCAGAGAGCAGATTGGTGGGTCCCAGATATGGGGTGAGGAGACTGAGCAATGGGTGAAGTGGGTCAAAAGGTACAAACTTTCAGTTATAAAATAAATAAATCCTGGGGATATAATGTACAGCATAGTGACTATAATTAATAATACTGATTGTGTATTCGAAAGTTGCTGAGAGAGTAGGTCTTAAAAGTTCTCATAGCAAGGGAAAAATATTCTGTAACTATGTGTGGTAACAGATATTAGTTAGACTTATTGGGGTAATTATTTTTATTATCAGTATGTTGCACACTTGAAGCTAATACTATCACATTGTATGTCAATTATATCTTGTTCTTTTTAATTACGGAAGAGGCCCACACAGGCAAAAGTGCTAGAATGGTGACATGATGGTGGAGTCGGCCCGTAGCCTGAGTGTCCCAGAGAACCAGCCTGATCGCTCTTGCCTTCGACGGCCCTTCAAGGACAGTCTGGGCAACACACCTAGAGCCTGCTCTTCTCTGATCAGTCGTGAGTCTTCTAGAGACTCCTTGGAAAGCTCAGTCTCTCCCCACCCAGGCCTCCTCCTCCAGGAAGACCATCGGGCTAGAAAAACATTGGTGTCTACGTTGTGTTGCCTCTGCCGTGAGACACACTGCCAAGTCATGCATGCTGGGATGAGGGTGGGGAGTCACTCTATGTTAAGTGACTACCTCAAATATAAGATACCTCCTGACTCAGTAATGTCAAGGTGTAAACTGATATGGCTCTTATACTCAAGGAAATATGGGAGGTGAGTAGGTGTGTGTAAATCCTTCTCTGTACACGTGTCCATGGTCACAGAAAGATGGATCGGGGAGAAAATGCTTTTTTAAGTCTGTTTGAAAAAACTTAAATGTAACAAATAATAAGAGCTACAGAAGTAAAAGACATATATTAGGTCTCTGTCACTAAACTCAAATTCTATATTTAAAATACAATGTATTTTTAAAAGTCTGCCTGACAAAACTAAATGATGAAACAGTGTTAGGGTCAGGAAAACAGGTCTTATGCAGGATGGAGAGTGAGCAGAAGGGGAGAGAAGGGGTTGAGGTGTAGGTGTTCCTGGAGGTTAAAGTAAAAATGGCTCAGTCGTGTCTGATTCTTTGTGACCCCTAGGACTGTAGCCCATCAGGTTCCTCTGTCCATGGGGATTCTCCAGGCAAGAATACTGGGGTGGGTTGCCATTCCCTTCTCCAGGGAATCTTCCCAACAGAGCGGTCGAACCTAGGTCTCCCCCTTTGCGGGCAGATTCTTTACCATCTGAGCAGCCAGGGGAAGCCCGGCAGTTACATGTGGTAATTCAGTGTACTTCCCTGTACATTTACATATACTATACTGCAAAATAAAAGGTCTAAATACCATTTTTTAAAAACCTGACTGAAAATGCCTTCTCATCCCAAGAGAGCCATGGAATTCAAAAAGGAAAAAATTGCCCTTTGGTTTAAGAAAGCCCAGAGAGGGGCCCTGGGGTTATAGAAAAGACCCTCGGACTTCCCTGGTGGTACAGTGGATAAGAATCTGCCTGCCAACGCAGGGGACATGGGTTTGATCCTTGGTCCAGGAAGAGTCCACACTCCACGGAGCTTGCAAGCCACAACTACTGAGCCGGCCTGCTGCAGCTACTGCGGCCTGTGTGCCCAGAGCCTGTGCTCCTCAAAAAGAGAAGAAACCACAGTGAGAAGCCTGAACACCACAGAGAAGAGTAGCCCACTCTTGCCTCAACTAGAGAAAGCCTGCATGCAGCAATGAAGACCCAGCACAACCAAAATATACAAATAAGTGAATTATTTATCTAAGAAAGACCCTCATTTGGTCTGGCTGAGATCATACTTGATTTTAAGGGGTTACCCAGGAGAATGGAGATCATGAGGGCGTTTGGATTACATGCATTTGTGACATTTGTTTGGAAGGGTGTGTGTGAGTGTGTGTGTTTATCCATGACTAAACAGCTATGAAAACGTATGTAAAATATCATTAATACGTATATGCTACTTCTCCGTTGCATTCATAGATGTCAAATAGTTTAACCTCAGCCCAGTCCTCCAGGGAGGATTGTACCATCTCGGGATGTCATAAGACTATCACCTCCCTCATCTTGGGCTCTAAATCTTCATTAATATAACCCTTATGCTGTCCTGAAAACCACATGCAAATGAATGTAGCCTTTGGGGCTGCAAAGCCCATCGCCCACCCTTTCTTCCTTTACCCAGACCTGGGCTTCTGGATCCCAAGGCAGACTCTGGATTTCAACTTCTTTGATGCCATCTCTTGTGTCATCTGGTAGATTTAGATATTTGACACTGCAACAAAGACTAAATTGATCCCCAGTATTCACAACCTCCTTTTCTCTCATACTAATAGAACCCCAGATTTTGAGTTAGGCACGGGGCTAACTAAAATAACAAAGCCCTCAATTCTCCAGTTGCTTTTCAGCTAGGGCATGAAGCTAAGTTTTGACCAATGAGATGCGAGCAGAAGTAACATGTGTGAAATCCGGAGCCCTGTCCTTAGGAGAAAGAAGTGAGCCTTCTTGGCCCTTTCCTCCCCCAAGTTTTCACTGGAATAGGGTGTGACACTAACCATCTGGGACCCTGTGGATGAAGTCCATGCCACAGGAGAGGCAGAACCTAGAAATGGAAGGAGGAGGGTCCCTGACACCCAAAGCAGAGAGTAAGAACCAGCTTGACTGAACAGAGCCTCCAACAGCCCTGAACTCACTGCTCTAGGAGACTGTGTAAGAGAATAGGAAACCTTGGCCTTGTTTATACTTCTATTATTTGGGGTCTGTCATGTGCAGCTAGGGCTTCCCTGGTGGCTCAGACAGTAAAGAATCTGCCTGCAGTGCAGGAGACCTGGGTTCGATCCCTTGATTGGGGGGGTCCCCTGGATTAGGGAATGGCTACCCACTCCATTATTTTTGCCTGGAGAATTCCATGGACAGAGGAGCCTGGAGGGCTGCAGTCCGTGGATCACAAAGAGTCATACATGACTGAGTGACTAACACTTTCTGCGCAGCTGACCCTGTATCCCAGTGAATACAGCCATCTATCACTTCAGCTTCTTCAACCCCCATCCTGCCTGCTGGGAATTTGGCATCCAGTCCCTGTGGCTTCATCCAAAACAATGGTTTGTGAACGTCATTCACTCCTGTGCACTGCCAAGATCTTTACTACCAACCATGTCTCATTATTTATGACCCTCCTTTTGACTGACTTACTATTTTATGTAAATATGTTTATTTTAGAAGCGAACTTTAGGTTGTTACTATACATGGAAAACCGACTTGCCACAGATGGAAGGTAACTCTACAAAGACAGCAAAATCAAAGCAAAGGTGTCGACTTCTGGTGAGATGTGTCCGTGAAAGGCTCTGAGCCTCAAATCTGCTCTCTGTCTGTTTAATTAAGGGAAAAAAAAATAGCAAAGGATGGAAGGAGATAAGCAAGTGAGAGAGAAGAAAAATAATGGTACCAAATGGATACTTTCTCCCTGGGAAAATCAGAAAGCCCGAAAGAGATGGGAAACAGGAGGGATGTTCTCTTGGGGTGAGTCTCAACTATTTGATGCTGTGTGAGGGTCTTTGACCGAAAAGCTGAAAAGAAAAAACTTCTGGAACAAACTCCCATCTTTGCCCCATGAGGTGCTGTGGAGCTGCAGGGACAGGGAGCAAGCCCACAGGGGACCCCTGGGCCCTCTTAGGGGTAAGGGTTTGGCACAGTGTGGGCACAGGGACTTGTACTCACCCACTGGCAGGTCTTCGGGCAGGCTCACCGTCGACATGTTGGGTGCAAACATTGGGGCCGTGTTGGCTGACACTGCAGGGACACAAGGTGCAGGAACATCTGGGCACTTCTGGAAAGACTGAACCCCATCTACCCTCATGGGAGCCCATACCAGTCCCATCGGCCAGCCTTCAGCCCAGTTCACCTGTCTGGGGCTGGATTCCTCCCCAGGCCTCCCCAGGGCAGCCAAGCATAGAGCTGGGCCATAGCAGCTAGGTTTTTGCTGATGGAGCAGCAGCCCGCCCTTCTAGAGGGTTCTGCTAAGGGTCCCTAGATTAGTGCTGATGGGAGAGGGGAGGTACCTACCAGACACCACAAGGGCAGGAAGCAAGAGGCAGGACAGCCACGGCCACCCCATCATGTCTGGAGGGACCTGCGGGAAGAGACATCAGGAAAGGGGCACCTGAACCCAGGCCTCCCTCCTCTGGTGGAACCTGTCTGTGGGTCCAGCCCTGGCCCACTCACCACCATCACTCAAGGTTCTCCCCCAGGCCCCTATCAAATTCTGCCTATTTGCCCGATGTGCCCCAGGAGGGGAAGTCGGGGTGGCATGAGAGGGAGGGACAGGGTAGCTGAGCCTGGTCTAGAGCTTCAGCCTGAGACTGAGCCTAAACTTGACCCCAGAGTTCAGTGCGCACTGTGTAGCAGGCATGGCCCCAGGTATACTGGATGCATAATCTCCTAATTCCTACAACGACAAAGTGACTGCTAAAGAGCCAAGTCTGAGAGAGTAGGGGGCTTGCCAGAGGCCACACAGCGTCAATGTCAAGCCCATGCTCTGAACACAGGTCTTTTGGACTCCAGAATCCATTCCCTCAACCACTACGCTGCCCTGCCTATTTGAAGTGTCCAAGCTAACAGTGTCCTTCAAAAATCAGGGGGCTAGAGAGGGACTGTGACTTGTCCAGGACCATCCAGAGACTCTCCGAGCAGGGTCCCTTGTCCTACTTGCTGACACAATAAATAGCTGCCTTGGCATCCTTTCTCAAGGTGTGCTCCACGGACCCCCAGCCCTGGAAGGTGCCCCATTCAGAAGGGTTCCCTGGCCAAGTCAGTATGGAAAGGACTCTGTGCTCCTCTTGCTGAGTGAGAGCTGGGCAGGGACTATTGGAAGACCCTGCCTGGCCCAGTCTTCTTGGTCATCTGACGTTGCAAGCTGTCCTTCATCCAGGAAGAGGGGGGCTTGGATTCACTGTCATCAAGAGGCGCCTGAAGTGCCAAGGTTCTTTCATCCCCAAAGATGATGGATACCAAAGCCAAGGGAGAGCAAGGTAGTTCCACAGGTGTTTCTTGCTCTCTGTCAAGAAAGTGTGCCGCCTGCCTGCGTCTGTGTAATTATTCCATAAAACAGGACATGGTACTGTATAGCCTTTTGTGCCTTTTGAATTGTGTGCTAAGTGAATAGGTGAACTTTTCCAAAGATAAATTGAAGCTGTAAAGTGCACAAAACTACGGCTGATTCATGCTGATGTTTGGTAGAAACCAATGCAATACTATAAAGCAATTATCCTTCAATTAAAAATAAATGTGTGCGTGTGTGCTAAGTCACTTCAGTCATGTCTGACTCTTTGTGACCCCGTGGACTGTGGCCTGCCGGTCTCCTCTGTCCATGGGGATTTCCCAGGCAAGAATACTGGAGTGCGTTGCCATGCCCTCCTCCAGGGGATCTTCCCAACCCAGGGGTCAAACCCACGTCTCTTACATCTCCTGCATTGTCAGGAGGGTTCTTTACCAGTAGGGCCACCTGGGAAGCCCTAAAAATAAATAAATAAATAAAAAAGTACACAAAAGAACACAGTCATTGCCAGGCACCCTAACTGGGCACCTGTCCTGCCCCAGTGCAGCTGAGGCCAGTGGCCTGCCATTTTCCAGAGGAGCCTGGCTCCAAAGCTCTGAAAGAACCAAGAGGGAGGGACCCCAACCCACAGGGGACTCCATATGACAAGCCCTCCGTGAGGGGCAGAATAGCTTCCAGAGCTGAACCTTGACCAGAAACCGAAAGTCCTCTCCCTCCCACCACCCAACCCTCCTTCTGAGTTCCCACCTCAGGGACAACCACCTCCCCATCACCTTTGGTGCCCCCTCTCCTGAATGCCCTGCATTCAGTCCAGTTCCTGCATCTCTTACATTTATTCTCCATCCTACAGCAGGCTTCTCTCCCCGGCTCAGCCCTCCTCAAGGGCTCCTTCCCTTCCTTCTCTTTAGTCCAGTCCTCTCAACCAAAATTATCCCTCCTCACTTCCTCTAATGACCTCCTTCCCCTGCTCCAAACCTTACAATGGCTCCTTTTGCCAAACTGCACAAAAAGGCCCCTAGGGACCATCCACACCCCGAGCACTGACACCACTGCCCCCTCCCTGCCCCCAGCTTCCTTTCCAACCATGCCCTGCCTCCCTCCCCCACACCTCTCCCTACACAGACCACTCCACTTTCCCTCACTCTGCATATGAAGTGTCCTCTCTCTGGAATACCCTTCCTCTCCATACTGCCCAGCCCTCCCTGGTGAGCAGTTCCAAGGTTATGTTCCCTCCCGACACTCCTGCAATGTTCCAGGGAGGAGCTGAATCCCTGTGCCAGCCCAGAGACCTCACGAAGTGCTGCTCAGATCCCAGCCTGAACTCTGAGGCTCTCAGGGCCCATTATCTTTTTGCAGATCAGCCTCTCCCTTTCAGACCAGGAGAGATGTGAAGGCAAGGTCCAGGTCTGATTCATCTCTCTGATCCCAGGACTGAGCCCAGGGATGAGCCCCGAGCAAGCTCAGGGGGCATTTCTGAATTGAATGAGTGTGCCAGTGAATCACTGTAACCCCAGTGGCCTGACATGGAACACACCTGAGAGAGGGGGCCAGGTGTGAGAGGTGTGCATATAGGCTAGAGAGCTTGGGTGCAAATTCAATGTAATCTTGAGCAAGTAACTTAACCTTTCTGGGCCTCAGCTCCCCCATCTGTAAACTGGGAATAATAATAGCACTTACAGTACAGGGTCTGTGGGAGGCTTCTGCTGTGCCTGGCTCAAAGTAAGTGAGCCAAAAAGATCAGCAATTTTTATTATTATTATTATTATTATTATCATGGAAGAATAAAGGCACACCCCACATTCTGCCCTGGCTTGCCTTGGTCACTTCATAAGCCCCTCTTGAGCAATAGCCCTGAGATGTCCAGAGGGACCCTGGCTCCAATCTGGCCACTATCTTCTGGGCTTGGCTTGCTGCAACCTGCCATGAAGTTCCAGCCTGAGCCTTCCCCTTTTAACTCAGAGTTATCTTTGCCCCCACTTTGCCCAGACCTGCTGAGGCATTGACAGGGCTGGTAACTTTAAATATCTGCTAACAGGACTTCCTGTTAGCAGGAAGTGGTCCAGTGGTAAACAGTCCACCTGCCAATGCAGGGGACACTGGTTCAATCCCTGGTCTTGGAAGACCCCACATGTTGCAGAGCAACTAAGTCCATGTGTCAGAACTACTGAGCCTGTGCTTCAGAGCCCGTGTTCCGCAACAAGAGGATCTATCACAATGAGAAGCCAGTGCACCGCAACAAAGCTTAGCTCCTGCTCGCCACAACTAGAGAAAGCCCATGCAGCAACAAAGACCCAATGCAGCCAAAAATTAATTAGTTAGTTAATAAAAGAAAGAGAGAATCTACCTTCCAAAGCAGGGCACATGGGTTCGATCTCTGATTGGGGAACTAAGACCACATGCCATGGGGCAACTGAGCCCATGTACTCTGGAACCCACACGCCACAGCAGAGAGCCCATTCACCACAAGGAAAGATCTTACATACCTCAACAAAGATCCCACGTGCTGCAATGAAGACCCAACACAGCCACACAAAAAAAAAAATATGCTGACATTCCGGTGCACCTACTATGTGCTGAGTACCCTGATCTATCCATTCTTTCCCCTAACAAATACTTACTGGCTGTCCCAGATCCACTATGGGCCAGACCTTGTTCCCAGCACTGGGTAAACAATGGTGAGCGTCACAGTCAAGGCTTCCCTGGTGGCTCACATGGTAAGGAACTTGCCTGCAGTGCAGGAGACCTGGGTTCGACCCCTGGGTTGGGAAGAGTCCCTGGAGAAGGGAATGGCAACCCACTCAGGTATTCTTGCCTGGAGAATTCCATGGACAGAGGAGACTGGCGGGCTACAGCCTATTGGGTTACAAAGAGTCAGACGACGAACACTTTCAGTTTCAAACAAACAAGGAAAATATTGTCTAATTGTTTACTGCATTAAGTGCTATGAAGGAAGAGAATTTGGGCATTGTGAGGGTACAGTAAAGGGACATGACTTTAGGTGGTCTGGCAGATAAATTGGGCTGTAGACTTTTTAACATTCCTACTAGCAGTAGATTAGAACAGCTCCACTTGAATCTGATGCATTCATCGTGCTTTTATTTTCTGTATTTTATGATGCTTTGACATCTCAGAGGTCTTGCCGATCTGGGAGAGGCTGCCTGCCCCTCTCAGGGCCAGCTAATTCCTAGAAATAACAAATGACCTGCCTGCGTATAAACCAACCAATTCAAAGCCTGTACTCCAACTGCCACCTTTATCAACTCTCACACACCAAGCCAATATTTCTGGTGCCTTAAATCTCCCCAGCGCCAGGTACTAGATGACTAAGGGGGACTCCTATGAGCTGCCAAAATTAGTCAAACTGTCCAATCTTGAGCCTATTCAGCTGCTTAACCTACAGTTTCCTTCCCACCTTCCTTCCCATGGAAAATGCAGTAAGTGCTCTGAGCTCTGCTCTCCCTCGCCCCTCCTGCCTCCTGGCTAACCCTGGGGCTTCCCCATGTGGTCCAGCATCATGCGGCAGCCCCTTTCCTCTAGGGAACAATGAGTAATAAAATCTTCCTTCAGTGGGTTTAGCTTCTCCAGGTCATCACTCCATCATCTGCATAAATTAAAAGTCTCAGGAAATTACCTGGTAGTTCAATGGTTAGGACTCCAAGCTTTCACTGCCAAAGCCCTGGGTTCAATTCCTGCCCAGGGAACTAAATTGCTACAAGCAATTTTCTCAGCACAGCCAAGAAAAAAAGTCCCACAAGAATATACAATGGAAAAAAGACAGTCTGTTCAATAACCAGCACTGGGAAAATGGGATAGGTACATGTAAAAGAATGAGATTAGAAAATTCTCACACCATATATATAAAATAAACTCCAAATGGATTAAAGACCTAGATGCAAGACTGGAAACCATAAACCTCCTTGTAGAAAACATAGGCAGAACACTCTTTGACATAAATTGTAGCAATATTTTTTTGGATCTGTCCCCTAAAGTAAAGGAAACAAAAGCAAAAGTAAACAAACGGGACCTAACTAAACTTAAAAAGCTTTTGTACAGAAAAGGAAACCATTGACAAAAAGAAAAGACAATGTATGGAATAGGAGAAAATATTTGTAAATGATGTGACTGACGATGGCTTAGTATCCCAAATACATACACAGTTCATACAACTTAATATAAAAGAAAACAATTAAAGAATGGGTAGAAGATGAGAATAGGCACTTTTCCAAAGAAGACATACAGATGGCCAACAGGCACATGGAAAGATTAATGCACCTTTCAGATTAATGCACACATCATCAGATTAATGCAAATTAAAGCCACAATGAGATATCACTTCACAACTGTCAGAACAGCTATCATCAAAAAGAACACAAATAACAAATGTTGATGAGAATGTGGAGAAAAGGGAACGCTTGTACACTGTTGGTGGGAACGTAAATTGGTGCAGCCATTATGCAGTACAGCATGGAGGTTTCTCAAGAAATTAAAAATAGAGCTACCATATGATCCAGAAATTCTACTCCTGAGGATATATCTGAAAAAATGAACACTAGTTCAAAAAGATAAATGCAACCCAATGTTCACAGCAGTATCACTTACAATTGCCAAAATATGGAAGCAACCTAACTGTCCATCAACAAACAACAAATGAATGAATAAAGAAGATGTGGCATATATATATATATATATATGGAATAAAGATGATATATATATATATATATATAGAGAGAGAGAGAGAGAATACTATTCAGCCATAAAAAAGAATGAAAACTTGCCATTTGCAATAACATGGGTGGACTCGGAGGGTATTGTACTAAGTGAAATGTCAGAGAAAGACAAACACTATATGATATAGAATTTATATAGAATTTTAAAAAATTAAACAAACTGGTGAGTATAACAAAAAAGAAACAGACACAGGGACCAAACTAGTGTTTACCAGTGGGGACAGGTAAGGGGAGGGGCAAGAAAAGGGTAGGGGATTAAGTACAAACTACTAGGTAGAAAATAAATAAGCTAAAAGGATATATTTTACAACATAGGGAATATAGCCAATATTTTATAATAGCTACAAATGGCATATAACCTTTAAGATTATGAATCACTATGTTGTATACCTGAAACATATAATATTGTACATCAACTTTATCTCAATAAAAATAAAAACCTACATGTTTTATGATTAAGACATCTGGGCAGGTTCACTGACTGAGCAACAGAATATTGATTCTATTGTGCCAGTTTCCAGACCCAGGTCTCATGATATTGGGAGTTTCCCCTTCCTGCCTCTTGGAACACTCCCTCTTGGGGCTCAGCAGCCATGCTGTACAGGATCCCAAGCAGCTCCTTGAAGAGGTTCACGTGGAGAGGAACCAAAGCGCCTAGCCCACAGGCCCTTGGAGCTCCAGCCGACAGCAAAGCCCACCTACGTAGGCAAGCTGTGATGTGAACCACCCGGAAACGGCCCCTCCTCCTCTGTGAGCCATCCTTGCTGAGCCCTGTCCAAACGGCAGACCCCTCCGCATAACAAATGACTGTTGCTGCTGTTGGCCAGTGAGCCTTGGAGTGGTTCTGCAGGAGTAGGTAATGGGAACACAACGGGTGGAGTCTCTGAGGAGGTGAAGAGTCAGCAGAGACCCGAGGGGTGGGAGAAGATGTTGTGTGAGGCGTGGTGGAGGGAGGTTCCTGGTAAACATGGACAGCTCAACACTGTCCCTCCTCTTGAAACTCCGCCAAAATGATGGTAAAGAGTTTGGAATCGGAATGATTTGATGCGAGATGATCACCTTATTAAGCTAAGTTCAAACCAGAGTAAGGATGGGGGTAAGGAACACCCACAGGCAGTGAAGTGAAAGTCACTCAGTCATGTCTGACTCTTTCCAATGCTATGGACTAGAGCCCGCCAGGCTCCTCTGTCCATGGAATTCTGCAGGCAAGAATACTGGAGTAGGGTGCCATTTTCTTCTCCAGGGGATCTTCCCAACCCAGGGATTGAACCCAGGTCTCCTGAATTACAGGCGGAGTCTTTACCATCTGAGCCACCAGGGAAGCCCAGGAAACAAGCTCAAAACCACAACAAGCCTGCAAGGTGGAAGCGTAAACCCTCAGAAAGCAGAGGTGTGGATGGCCTGAAGGCAGGGAACTGGTTGCGTAAGAAGAATTAGATTCCAAATACTACTTCCTCATCCTCACCCTAGAACACAAGGAGGCTGCTTCCTGGGGAGTTGGAATCAGACAGATCTGGATGCAGGGACCCTTGGCCTGGTGGAGGCAGGGGCACCATAGCAAGACAGGGCATTCAGTGAAAGAGTACACACTAAATGGTGACTCCCACAGCCCCTTCCCCCCAGTCAGTCCCAAGAGCACTGACCATTATGACCTCTCCCCCAACAACCATAAATAAAGATTAGAGAAAGCTGACCCGCCTAAGAGAAAACCCCTACAGATTCTGAAATGCGGGGGCCTCCATTGGATCCTTCTACATCCAGGAAGCAAATCCTACCCACAGGTCCCCTGTCAATTTTGTGCCATCTCTTTCTTAGTTAAGCCAGGGTGCTGGACTGAAAACTGCCATCTCCTTTCAGGAGTTTTGCAAACTGATTGGGATTATGTCACAGCTTGAAATCAGTAGGGATGGAAGTATTTACATCATGGAAACAAGCAAACACATCAAATCACGGAAACCTGCTGAAAACCCCAGACACTGAAAAACCCAAACCAAATCAAACAAAAATGGAAATAAGGCACCCTGAAATATGAAGTCAAGTGGGCCTCAGGAAGCATCACTACAAACAAAATTAGTGGAGGTGATGGAATTCCAGTTGAGCTATTTCAAATTCTAAAAGATGATGCTATTAAAGTGCTTCACTCAATATGCCAGAAAATCTGGAAAACTCAGCAAAGGCCACAGGACTGGAAAAGGTCAGTTTTCATTCTAATCCCAAAAAATGGCAATGCCAAAGAATGGTCGAGCTACGGCACAGTTGCACTTATCTCACACGCTATCAAAGTAATGCTCAAAATTCTCCAAGTGAAGCTCCAACAGTACATGAACTAAAAACTTTCAGATGTACAAGCTGGATTTAGAAAACGCAGAGGAACAAGAGATCAAATTGCCAGTATCTGTTGGATCGTCGAAAAAGTGAGAGAGTTCCAGAAAAACATCTACTTCTGCTTTATTGACTACACCAAAGTCTTTGATTGTGTGGATCACAACAAATTGTGGAAAATTCTGAAAGAGATGGGAATACCAGACCAC